>PVIU01000710.1:0-242198 GCA_004026605.1 Ondatra zibethicus
CAGAAAGACAATTATCACATGTACTCACTCATAGGTGGTTTTTAAACATAAAGCAAAGAAAACCAGCCTACAAACTGCAATCCCAGAGAACCTAGACAACAATGCAGACACTAAGAGAGACTTAAGTAGATCTAATCTACATGGGAAGTAGAAAGTATAAAAAGACAAGATCTCCTAAGTAAATTGGGAGCATAGGGACTTTGGAGGAGGGTTGAAGGAGGGAGGGGAGCAGAGAAAAATGTAGAGCTCAATAAATATCATGGAAAAAAAAATAAAGATCAGGTTTTGGGTTTTTTCTTGATTTTTTTTTTTGTTTGTTTGTTTTTATTGCATTATACATTCCCCTCCCTTTCTTCTCCCCTCCCATCTTCTTTCCTCTCCTCTGGCCCCCATGCTCCATTTACTCAGGAGAAGATACGAGGTGTTTTTTTTTTTTCCTGCTTATAGAGTATTATAAACTTTGATATGGGGACTGGAGAGACGCCTGAAGTTAAGAAAGCATGCTGTTTGGGATTTGGCACATGCCTTTAATCCCAGCACTTGAGAGGCAGAAGCAAGCTGATCTCTTGAGTTTGAGGTTAGCCTGGTCCACAGAGACAAGTCAGTCAGGGCTACACACAGAAACCCTAACTGGAAAAACCAAAACTAAAGAAATAAAAACAGCATACTTCTGTTACTGAAAACTGGAGTTGAGTTCCCAGCACCCACATAGGACAGCTTATAACTGCCTATAACTCTAGCCCTAAAAGATCTGGTGCCCACTTTTGGTCTTTGTGGACACCTGCCTTAATGTGCCCAGATACACAAATATACACATAATTAAAAATAAAATATTCCTTAGATTTTAGTCCGTAGTTTTGGGCCATGAAGCAAGGCAGGACTTTTTTTCTTCAAGACAGGGTTTCTCTGTATAACCTTGGGCACCTCCTCTCCTCACATAGTTGTAGTTAAAATCATGAGACTGGAGAGATGGTTCATTGGGTAAGAGTACTTACTGCTCTTCCATAGGACCTAGCTAGGTTCCGTTCCCAGTACCCAAATCATGTGGGTTGCTGCCGTCTATAAGTGCACTTTCAAAAGGGCAATACCCTTTTGCCTCTGTGGGCACCCATACAAATATGATGCTCATAAACTCACTTAGGCACATACACATAAATAATAAATTTTTTAAATTTAAAATATAAGCAAGGTATAGTTACTCACTCCTGTAATTCCAGCACTCGAGTGAAGAGGCAAGTTTGAGGCCAGCCTGGTCTGCATAGCGAGTTCCAGGCCAATCTAAGCTACATAGAAGTCTCTGTTTTCTCTATTAAAAAAGAAAAAATTCAAGGGCCAGCAAGATGGCTTAGTAGATAGAAGTACTTACCACCGAGCCTGACAGCCTACATTCTCTAACTTGGTCCCAAGTGGTGGAAGGCTCAAAGTCCTGCAGGTCAGGTTGTCCTTCTCTTCACTCGCACCACAGCAAGTTCACACGCATAAGTTAATTAATGTAGTTTTTAAAGGCTAGTCTTCACATTTTTCAAATTACAGAAGTTTCAAATCTCCCATAATCTCACTTCTCAGTTGTAATTAACTTTAGATTAGATTTTTAAACTAACTTTAGAATAGATTCATATTTTCTTATATAAATAAACATACAAATGACAGTACACTTCTATTTTGCTGTTTGGTGTGTGTGTTTGTGCACATGTGCCACAGTGAGTGTGTTGAGGGCAGAGGACATCTTTGTAGAATCCATTCTCTCCTTACACTTTTGTGTGGATTCTGGGGATCTGTGGGTTTAATATGACAGATGCTTAGCCATCGTAGAGTGAACAGCTTTGTTGTAATGGATATCAGCATCAGCTTGCATGGCATGCACCTTTATCTGCCATCTTGCTGACCCTCTGTTTGTTCTTTTAACCTATCAATAATAATTGCCAGTTTTTAAGAGTTCTTTAGTTATTCCTGTGTTGACTGGATAACTCTAACAATAAGATACCATCTTGACTCAATGTTTTTTCTAAGTATATTCTTGTCCATCTATCCCATTTACTTTATAAGTCTCCAGGCAGCCCATTTTCTGGCATAAGTTCAGTATCTTCTCTTTTAATATCCCTAACACTAATGTTTTTCAGTGTGCAGAATGCTAGTGAGGAGGATCTAAATGGGTTGGACATGGCCTAATTTTTTTTCACCAATTCTTTTTTATAGTTAAAACATCCCAATTATGAAAGTTTGACTACTAATAAATCCTCTCTGGTTTTGGTTTGTTTGTTTATTTGTTTTCCCATTAAGACTGATGTCCTACACCTTTGTTTTGTAATGTCATGGTAGCTTCTATCAGACAGCAGTCAGGTCAAAGATACACTCAAAAAAACACCTACAGGTCTGATCCATGGGTTATGCTTGTTTCCGGTTAATACTTACATTTAATTAATGGAAAAGTATTGAGCTCTTCCCCCCAAAAAAAAGTCCTTATCTGTGAGTGGAAATCTCAAAGCAGTGAGGCTAATTTGACTGTTAGATATTTGAAAACCAATAGTATACAAACTAATTAAGATACATTCCAAAGCCAGGCGGTGGTGGTGCATGCCTTTAATCCCAGCACTCGGGAGGCAGAGGCAGGTGGATCTCTCTGAGTTCGAGGCTAGCCTGGTCTACAAGAGCCAGTGCCAAGATAGGTTCCAAAGCTACACTGAGAAACCCTGTCTGGAAAAACCAGAAGAAAAAAAAAGATACATTCCAAGCTATTTCTGCTTTGTGGTGTAGTACAGTATCCATTGTACAAACAAAATTATTTTCCTTGTGTAGAATCAGCTCTTCAACTAAATCATCACACTGTGAGGGCCGTGGTCTCAGCAGTAGTTCTTTTGTTGAAATATGCATAATTGGGCAGCATTTTATAGTTTCTATTTTATTTGTGTGTATATACATAAGCATGTATGTAGGTAATTTTTGTAACATGTGACTATTGGCAAAATCAGTCTGGTTCTAGGCTAGGGTTAATGGTCTGAGGTTCTTGTAATAAAGCAGTACTTTGCTAGTTTGAAGATTACCTTCTAGTTTGTAACTGCTTTTCTATTTCGGTGGCAGCAGATAGAGGTTGCTATGTGGACTATAGGCACGACAGTCAGGAACAGAAAATAGTCCTTCATGTCTGGAGGCTTGTTTTGTGACAAGAGTAGCATCACACCATGTAGCAGTAGGGAGGAGTTGGCCACCGGTCCTCCTGCCGTGGTGGATTGTTGCCACTTCAAGTTGGAAGTAGAAGCTCTGATAGCTAATCAAATAATAATAAGATAAGTTATTTTAGGCTATGTAAAAGCAAGAGACTTAATGTCATCCTAGCTGTTAGATTTGCTGTGCAAACACTGGAAACAGAAAACCATACATGCCTCATTCCTTTTGCCTTCTATGGGTACTTGGGTCAACATAGAAAAGTGACTTTAGCCCTGTGTTTTTAAGACACTGCCACTGATTTTGTGGAATCAAACTGTTAACCATTTGTTCTGGAGACATGGAGGTGGAGCTGTCGTTCTTCACACTTCAGTGTTGGTTTTGTTGTTTTGAATCAGCCTTATTTCGTGAACTGAGGATTCATTCGTTACCAGTCTTACTCCTCAGTGTGTTTGTCTGCTAAATTAGAAAACCGAAACAGTGACCATGACTTGTTGTTGGATTTGGTAATAAGGGATACTTAGCCATCCTAGCATGAACAACTTTGTTGAAATAAAGAAGAGTTGATGTGGGGAAGCATCAGACCTTAAGGAGCCTCATTTTACCTTAAGCAGCCGCAAGTCTATTTAGAGGGTATCTATCTGTTCAGAGTGTGTACATTTACCTAATATCAAATTTAAAGCCATACTTTCCTTTTCAGTAATGGTGTCTTCTTGTTGTTGTCCCTGTTGCCTGTTTTAAATAATTTGTTCCTTTTGTTATAAGGGAATCGTTTTACATGAGGAAATTGAAGTCTGATATTGAAACAAAACCTTATGAAGGAGACTTTATCTTTTGTTTTAAAATGTGTGGATTAACTGAGTAGGATGGCACATGTGCAGGTGAATCTCTGAGTTCGAGGCCAGCCTGATTAACATAGAGAATTCCAGGGTAACCAGGGCTCTGTAAAGACCCTGTCTCAAAAAAAAAAAAAGAATGTGGGAATTTATAAATAAACTGATTCCGTTTTCAGTGGGCTCTTAGGTCAGTACTGACAAGCATGCAGTGACATTCCTAAGTGTTTTGTGGCATATATACAGTTAGATATCTCCTCTGTCTCTGTGTTTGTGAGCCATGTAGAGTGGGGATCATGGGATCAGGTAGTACTCTTAGAACTTTAGACTTCGATCTGACTTCACAGCTACAAATATCTCTGCTTTGGGCTGAAGCTAGGGAGAAGTAGCTGGAAGTCAGAAACAAGTGAGCCTCACTGAGACCCAAGACACTTGTTTGCTCCCTTTTGAGGATGAAAGATGGTGTTTTACCCTTTGAGGGTTTCCTGGAATGATGCTGGTGTCTACCTTCGTTGCCATTTGTTTAATGGTAAGGATTTATTCATCACATTGAATGAAATAGGAATCCTGCCCAAAGGCAGCCTAATGAAATCCTTGAGCAGGCATTTTAGACAATTTCCACACCTTGTTTCAATATCACTATTTTTATTCTTGTCAGAATGATCACTTCTAATAGCCAGGTTCCTGAAACTACTTAACCCAAGCCTTGCTTACTACTGTTGAAAGTTCTTAAAGTCCAAACTATTTGTTGAGTTTGCTGTTGTTTTCAGGCAGTGAAAGGGGGTAATTAAGTGTGGTTTTAACTAGTTTTCAACTTTGTCTTGAGCACAAGTAGAGTGGAAGTAGATTTGTTTGCGTCCCTTTGGTTGTAAACAAAGCACACACCCAAACTCCTCCTGCCTCTCTGGAACTGGTTCAAGATTTGGAGAGATGGGTTTGTTTGGGGGCGTTTTCCTTGTCTTATCTCCAAGAAAGCAGACGCTAGGGTTGAATTTATTTTGACCCTTTCACTTTAAATGTGGAACTGAAGCAAGAATTTAAATCTATCAGAAGAGTGTGTGCTGCACTTGAGACATGCGGGACTCAGGGAAAAAGGTGTGTACCATATTCTCAAATGTTCTAGAAACTTTGTAGGGGTGACTTTTTTTGGTTTTTCGAGACAGGGTTTCTCTGTGGCTTTGGAGCCTGTCCTGGCACTAGCTCTTGTAGACCAGGCTAGCCTCGAACTCACAGAGATCTACCTGCCTCTGCCTCCCAATTGCTGGGATTAAAGGTGTGTGGCACCACCGCCCAGCAGGGGTGATGTCTTTATCCATATAGGTAGCTGCAAACTAGCAACTATTGCTCAAAAGGAAAATATTTAAAACCATTTGAAGTTCTGTGTTGCATTTAAATTATGTTTTATGTGCTTGATTTTAGCAACAGTTCCCCTACTAGCACTTCTACAATTAGTGACAAAATAAGTTTTGAATTTTTGTTTGAAATTTTTTGGAAGAACTTAGGAAGTATTTACTTAGAAGGGAAAGTATGTCATTTGTATTTATTTCCCAGAGGAATGACTCAAAACTGTATAGATATCCTAGGCGTTATATCATTTTGTTTTCTAATGCTTCAAATAGAGCTACATGGTTATAAAATAAAGGTTGCTTGGCACCTGAATGAGTGGCAGTTCTTGCTTTACTGAACATGGTTATCTCTGTCCAGGAATTCCAAGTGAGAGTACAATACATAGGAAATTGCCTAAACTGACATATTTCTTACTGAACTTTTCCAGAGCCTTGCCCAACTAGAGAATCTGTGCAAACAGTTGTATGAAACAACAGATACAACCACTCGACTGCAGGCGGAGAAAGCCTTGGTTGAATTCACCAACAGCCCTGATTGCCTGAGCAAGTGCCAGCTGCTCCTCGAGAGGGGAAGTGTACGTAAGCGTTAACAAGTCCTAAAGGGTGACAAGAGTTAAGGGAAATGCTCTGGTTCTAACTTTAGGGACAGACTGGGATAGTCTCTGCTCTGAGTCTAAAGGTATCTGTATCCATTTTACTCTTGAACACTGTTGTGTCAGTCAAGTTGATAAACTCTTTACACATATATTTCTGTCCTACACCAGATTCCTGGAATGCATTCTATATTTTTATGCTTCAGTATCACTTCCTGTCCTTTGTAGGATATAAGGGAGTACATAAATCCTTGTTGTACAAACTTCTTTCTCCTTGTTGTACAAACTGTTTTCTCCTCAGCTCTTACTGCTTGCTGAACAAATCTAAGGACACATGACCATGACAGTGGAAATTAAAGTGTTGTTTTGTTAGTTTTTTGAGGCAGTCTCAAAACAATATAGGGTAGCCTCAAACTTGCTACGCAGGTGAACTCCTGATCCTACTGCTCCTGGCTCCCGCACTAGGTGACCACGTCTACCTAGGAAGTTTAGGTTTTAGAATTAGAATCCCTGCCAACTGAGGTTGAAGAGATGGATCAGTGGTTAAGAGTATGAACTGTTCTTGAAAAGCACCCAGGGCTTGCTTCCCAGCACCCATGTCATGTAGCTCTCAAGTACCAGTAACGTCAGTTTTAGGGGAGTCAGCACCTGGCCTAACTTTCCTTAGACAAAGGAACAGCATAACTTAAATTTTTTTGTTTTGTTTTTCAAAAATTTTTGGTTTTTTGTTTTGGTTTTTTGATTTTAGGCAGAGTTTAGTTTCTCTTGGTAGCCTTGGCTAGCCTAGAACTTTTTTTTTTTTTTTTTGAGCACACTGTCTAAAGTCAAAAATCCGCCTACTTCTGCCTCCCTAGTGCTAGTGCTGGGATTAAAGGCACGTGCTACCACACCCAGTTGAGTCTTGTTTTTCTTAACTGTTTTTCCTTAATGCTCTAACTGCTTTCTAGACATGCATACCTGTATTATCTTTTCCACAGATAAAAGGGAAGAAACTAAGAAAAGATACAAACATTAGCTATATTTACTGTGAGCCTGGTAGAGATGGAAATAGAAATGATGGTGCAATATTGTAAATCTGAACAACAGTGTAAAAAAATTTATTATAAATGTTTCAGGGGTAGTGAGTAGCTCACGCCTCCAGTAATCATAGCAGTGAGATAATTGCCATGAGTTCAAGGCCAGCTATGGCAATAAAGTTAGACCCTGTCTCCAAAAAAACCCAAAGTAATAATTTACTTCTAAAAATTATCCTTCAAGCCAAAAGAATATAAAAATGTGAAATGGCGAATTTGTTGAAAATTCTAATTGACTTACTGTTTAGTTTTCATTAGTATTGTCAAAATGTTAATGCAATAATTAAATTATAGTTGGTTAAAATCACCCTTTTTCAAACAGCCTTCAGTTCAGGGATCTGTTAAGTCTGGAGCATAGCCCCAGCCCCTGGCCTGGGCGTTGCATTGGTCTGGATTCCAAATCCCAGCATGCCAGGGAGAGGTCAAGACTGCTCCCACAGGGTATTTAAGTGGGTTCCCAGAGGAGAAACACGTGGTTCCGGGTTTGCATGTGCACCTCACTTTCCTCTCTCCTCGCCATGCACTCGGCACTGTATTTAATAAAACGATGGGCATTTTAATTTGGTTTGATCTGACCTAATTGGATTTCTTTGAGCCAGCAGAAACGCTCATCTTAAGATTTTTTTTCCTAACAGATCTAACCCTTTTTCTAAGTATTTGAAGATTTCAAAGTCATGTCAGACTGAATACTGGTCTGACTGAAGCTTTCTGCACATAGCATCTGCATTTTCTTGTAGTCATTGTGAACTGGTATGGAGCACGTGTCTTGGGAGTCAGTACAACCAGCTCTTTCCTTCCTTGCTCCCAGAGCTCACATGCACTCTGAACTGTTGACTCTAGTTTCTCTCTCTCTCTCTTTTTTTTAATATTGCTGTCAATTATTTTATTTTCAGTTATACATTTCTGCTGGGTGTTTAAGATTTTGTAGGCAGCCCCAAGTGAAGTTTTGTTTACCTGGGGTTTTTTTTTCCTGTTAAGATGGACTAAGATTCTTTATGAGCTATTCTCTTACTCTTAGGGACTTTCAGGTGTCCCTTGTCTCCTTTGTTTTTATCGATTGAGACATGGTTTCTCTGTGTATCTTTGGCTGTCCTAGAACTCACTTTGTACAACAGGCTGGCCTTGAACTCACAGAGATCTGTCTGCCTCTGCCTCCCAAGTGCTGGGATTAAAGGCATGAACCATCATGTCTGGCCGACTCTAGTTTCTCAGTGACAGTTAATAAGATAGACAGAAGCGGAATGAGTACAGTACAGAGAACAGTAATGTTGGATTCCTTGTATTTAATCTGTGCAGACTATTCAGTGACTTGGCAAATCTATTAAAATTATGAGTAAAACTTTACAGTTTATATTTTTGCGGTAAACTGTGTTCAAGTGTATGAGTACAAATCACATCCAAGTCACTTTTGTAACTTTTTTTCTGTTGTTTTACTCGTTTTGCTGTTTTTGAGATGGGGTCTCCATGTATACAGCATTTAGCTAGCCTTGAACTCACAACTGTCCCCCTGCCTCAGCCTGAGTGCTAGGATTGCAGGGGTGCACACCAACAATTTTTTTTCTTAGTCTTAAGAATCTTTTCTGCCTGGTAGTGTTATATAAAAGTACTAACATGAATGGATGTCTTTAAGACTTAGTTTCATGGACAATTATTTTTGACAATCAGCTAGATTATTTTCAATGGTTCTGAATCTGTTCCTGTTGCATGATTTTATGTAAGGTCACCATACATGATTCCTCCTCATGTTATGACTAGTTGGGATGTTTTAGTGCTCTGAATCTAAATTCTTTAAAAGCCTCACTGGAGAGTAAGATAATATTCCGTTATTAGGACATAGTTTTTCTCAGCAATAGTTTTCTGAAGTTTACTGTAAAGCTATCATATGTACTCCCCCAGAGCAGTGCTGATGGACATATGAACTATGCAGTGTAGTGGACTATTCTGTCTGATAGTTGTTTTCTTTTTATTCTGATTCAATACTGCAGAAATGTCACAAGGTGAAACTTTGTGAAACATCATTAAAACATCTCAAAACAAAAACCTTACAGCTGATCACCCAGTACACTCAATGTTCAGTGTTTTTTCCACTCTTCTTCCAGTCATCCTACTCCCAGTTGCTAGCAGCTACATGCCTTACCAAGCTTGTGTCACGAACAAACAACCCATTACCATTGGAACAGCGGATAGATATCCGTAAGTACAGAACTTTCTGCTTTGTCTTAGAGAAATCTGGTTCATAATGTGCTAATAGTTAAATAGTAGAATGTAATTAAGTGTATCTAGGATTCAGGTTTTTCCCAGAGTTCTATAAACCATCCCTTGGTTGCTAACATGTTTCTTTATTCACTTTTTGGTTTTAGTTTGTTTTGGAGATGGGGCCTCACTGTGTACCTCAACTCCTCTTGTCTCACCTCACACCTATTAGGTTTATAGTGATGCACCACCACACCCAGCCTCTTTCATCTTTTTATTGCCACTGATACCTCAGGGAAAAAGTTGGGTTTTTTGTTTGTTTTTTCTTTTTTTAGTTTTTCAAGATAGGTTTTCACTGTAGTTTTTAGAGCCTGTCCTAGAACTAGCTCTTGTAGACTAGGCTGGCCTCGAACTCACAGAGATCCACCTGCCTCTACCACCACTACCCGCTAGAAAACAAGTTTTTAGAGGATTTTTTAGTTCTGCATATATGGTAGTATTTAGCCATATAAGAGTGCATTTAAGGCTGCTATAACTTCAGATTCTTCATTATGGTGTTGTAAAATTCTAAATTCAAAGGCTTAGAGCTTTTTTCTGAAAAGAAAATCACGATTTTAGCCTGGTGGAGGTGGCGCACACCTTTAATGCCAGCACTTGGAGGAAGAGGCAGGCCAATGAGTTCAAGGCCAGCCTGGTCTACAGAGCTAGTTCCAGGACAGCTAGGGCTGTTACACAGAGAAACCCTATCTCGGGGTGGGAGGGAACTGACCCTCTGTATTTAAAGCCTCCTTAACATGCAGACTGTTTCATTTTATAGGGAACTATGTGCTCAACTACCTTGCTACTCGGCCAAAGTTGGCTACTTTTGTGACACAAGCACTCATCCAGTTATATGCCAGAATCACAAAGCTGGGCTGGTTTGACTGTCAGAAGGATGACTATGTCTTCAGGAATGCAATCACAGATGTCACAAGGTTTTTACAGGTACAGTGTTCTTATGTGAGAGAGAGAGAACGCGAGAGAGTGCTCATGTGTGCGTGCACGCGCGTGCACACATACTATAATAGAAATGGGGAAAGCAACAGAAATAGATTTGATGCTTATCTGCATTTTTTCGTTGCATAAAATATCGTCTGAAATACTCCTCTCCATCTTTTTTTATCCTATGTGTGACCTTTTTTGCATATTAGCATAAATAAATCCTGTCTAAATTCTGGAGATTCCTACATACTGTGCCAAGCTAAAATGCCATAAAATAATTAACTGTTGTTCTATAGATGAGCATTTAGTTTGCTTCAATTGGGGGCTGTCAAGTATTCAGTAATTATTCCAGCCCACATATCTTGTCACATATTGAATACGTTTATCTGTTAGTGGACTCCTAACCTTGAAGCTGATCAATCAGGATAAAAGTATTTAAAACTTCCAAAGATATTTCCAAATAATCTTCAAAAGAGTTCAGTTTTTAAGAGTACCCTCTTTTATCTCATCCCTATAAGCGGAGCATTTTTGTTTTTAATAACTTAGGTATACAGAGAAACTCTGTCTCGAAAAACAAAGAAACAATAATAATTAATAGCATTGTTTGAGTTATGAATGAGACAGAGCAAACTGTGTTAATTTACTGCTTTATTCGTTCTTCCTGTGTAATATACATGGGTAATTAACTGCAGAGACCAGTAGAGAGAGGGCTTTGAATTCCCTGTGACTGGAGTTACAGGTGGTTGTGAGCTTCCATGTGGGTGCTGGGATTTGAACCCAGGTTCTCTGGAAAACTGCTGAGACATCTCTCCAGTCCCCCCTTTACCTTTTTCTTAATGTTATAAAAAAAATCCCCTTTAAAACATGGTTATGTAATTGTGATTTGCCTAGAGATGTGTTTTGCAGTTTCCTTTTCAATAATGTTTATGCTGTGGTGCTTTGGAGCACTTCCATTTAAACATTAATAAGTTTAAATGCAGCAGTTTTTCTTTATGGAAGGTGGTTTTTATTTTCCATAAGGCAGCAGGTTGAAACTATTTTCTTGCTGCCTTCTCTATGCAGTTTTCCTAGTACCAAGGACTCTGTAATTAAATAGTATGAGTACATTGCAGAGACAGACCATGCCAACTTTATCCTATGCATTTGCTTACTAGGACAGTGTTGAGTACTGCATCATTGGCGTCACAATTTTATCTCAGCTCACCAATGAAATTAATCAAGTAAGTGCTACAGCCTTCCTTATTGAAGTAAGTGACACTTTTTTTTTCTTAATATTGGTGCTTTCTGCTGTGTGTGGGGTGATGTTTTTTGGCAGTTGTGTGCTTTTGCGGTAAGTGATTAATGCCTTTTTGAAACAAAATAGATCCATTTGGTTTTCCTCTGTAAATGCAATCCACATCACTCTTTTTTAATTAGCCTGCTTCTGAGATCACCAGTACTCTCCCATATCAGTTTTTCTGATAAATATCAATGTACTTTTTAGGATGAGAATGATGTCATCTAAAGCTATAACAGAATGTGGGAAGCTAAGGCAGGAGAATCATCATGAGTTTAAGGCTAGTCTGGACTAAGATTAAAAAGAAAGAAAATAACTTCCTTATGCTAGTGAAAGAGTTTAATTATAAAATAGCAATGTTAAAAGTAAAATCGGTGTCGTGCTTGTGGCCCATCCGCTCCTGTATACATTTTTATCTGCTAAAGTTATTTAAAAACCAGGCAGTGGTGGCGCATACCTTTAATCCCAGCACTCAGGAGGCAGTTGCAGGCAGATCTCTGTAGTTCCAAGGCCATCCTGGTCTACAGAGCGAGTTTCAGGACAGGCTCTAAAGCTACAGAGAATAAAACTCTGTTTTGAACTCCCTCACACCACACCACCCTCACTCCCCACCCCCAAAAAAATTTCAGTCCCCAAGTTTAGGGTTGTTGCTCAGAAGTAAAGTGCTTTTATGGGGCATGCATCAAGCCACACCCTCCAGACCTGGTGATGCATTTCTATAAATCCCAGCACATAGTAGGTATAGACAGGGTAGTCAGGGTTCAAGGCCAGCCTGGACTAGAGATCCTGTCTCCCAAAAATAGATAATATAAAGTACAATTTTTAAAATATAAGTAAATATAAGTACCCATGTATTACTACTAAAGATCTTGCTGGTGCTCTTTTGGAGTGAATAAAATGTTCCTTTTCCAGTTATTCTTTCAAGTATTACAGAGGAAATACCGGTGGTTGTTTTCTTCCCTTTTTTTTTATTTTCTTTCACTTTTTTCCCATTTTTGCTCTGGCTAATATCATTTTGGTTGTTTGCTTCTATATTTAGCTAGAATTTTATAATTATTGAATAGGTCAGTATTGATATTAGTTGTAACATCTCACATTAAGTTGCCAGCATATTAATTACATTGGCATTGCTATTGCTAATAATTATGCAGATGTTTTATTAACCCTGAGAACTTTTGAATGAATTGGTGCTCTTTTAATGCTCTGGATTATAGCTTGTTCAGATTGGGAGTCTATATTGTATTAGATGGAGTTGCCATTATGAACAGTAGTTACAAAGTACAATAGCTTAGACTTTCAAGTAACTATGATAGGCCTGCCACCATTCTAAGCTCTCGAATGAAAATTAGCTGATTTTATTCTCAACAATCTTGTGAGGTGGATATTATAACTGTCCCATTTTCAGGATAAGGAAACTGTGATACATGATAATTTGTCTAAAGTTTCACAGTTACTATCTAAATTTGAACCCAGATAGTCTTATACCAGATCCTGTGTTGTTAACAATGGAATGTTCAACCACAGTTACCTGTACAGTAAAGAGAGCATCCATTAACCAAATACAAAAACCATAGGCTTAATGTTCTCTCAAAGCTCGCTCCCCAACCTCTAAATAACATGAAGGTTGGTATTTAACAAAAAAGTTTTCGTCGTTTTCACCAGGCAGTGGTGGCGCACACCTTTCATGCCAGCACTTGGAAGGCAGGCAGGTCTCTGTGAGTTCAAGGCCAGCCTGGGCTACAGAGCAAGTGCCAGGACAGGCCCCAAAGCTACACAGAGAAACCCTGTCTCAAAAAAGAAGAAAAAAACAAGGAAAAAAAAAAACCATTTTTCCTGTGTTTTACTTGATTGGGATGTGGCATAGACCATATGGTGACCATTGCTGCTCAACAAAGTTCTATCATTTCAACTTTGCTGAGCACAGTTAATTCTCCAGCACCCTTTTACTTTTGTTTTTAATGACTGTCACTATTATACCTTTCCCTTTGGGAAATTTTGTGTAGGCTTTGGTGAAGGATAATAATATGTACAATGGTAGACTCTTTAAACAAAGTAATTCTTTGGAAAAAAATCCCCAACACCTTGGAATCATATAGCATGATAACTCTGCCTAGTCCCATTCAAGTTAACAGCTTATAAGTAACATATGCTTGGTATTTGATGATCAAGATTTGTAAATTCCTAAGGCCTGCTCAGGTTCATAGTAGTGTTTTGTCTAGCTTCTTTGCTCACTTTTAAACGTTAGCTATTTGGATAAACTAAGAAACTACCATATTCTATAAGGAGTGTCTGATCCCAAAAATGTCCTTTTCTCAAGGTCAGGTATTTAGACCAACATCCCTATTCCCTCAGGGTCTTGAAGAAGGTACCCCCTTACGGGAGACAAATTCTTACCTCTGGAAGGGGAATTTGTGACTCTGCCAGTAACGCAGGACTGCCTATTGTCAGGGTCAATGCTAGATTCCTCAAGCCACACCCCAGCTCACTTGCTTCCTGTCTCCCACTTATTCCTATGTGCAACTATAGAGTTTAAAAGAATGGCAGCCATCTGGACCTACAGATCCTGTCTGTCTCCTACTCCGTACATCCTCTTTGGGACCTAAACCCCAGCAAAGCTGGTCAATGGCAGAAGTGATGGACATAGTTCCATAGTAGAGGGCTTACCTATAGGCACAAGGCCCTAAATTCAGTTGCCAGTACTGGTGGGGGTTGGGGGGTGAGGCAGTAAATGAAAATGGGCTTGACATAGGTAACATGTTTTTTTATGATCACTACAACACTATAGTACTATGTATGTATAAAACTTAGCAATGGTGTGGCATGGTGGTATATGCCTGTAGTCCAAGCACTAGGGAGGCAAAGACTGGTGGATCTCTGCGAGGTCAAGGCCAGCCAGGTCTACAGAACAAGTTCTAAGACTTCCAGGGTTACATAGTGAGACTCTGTCTCAAAAACAAACAAAAAGCATAGCTTCATCATGTAAGACATACACAGCACAGTGGTATGGACTGTAGAATTGGAATATTTTGAACTTCTAAGTAATTTTCTATTATTTATTGGTTGGCACATTCAATTCAGAAAGTATACTTTTCTTTACCATTCCTGTTTGAACCTAGAGGTGACATTTGAAGGTTTGCTATATGACTCTTCAATGTGACTAAAACAAATGAACCCCTCTTGGATGTGTTGACCAATAAATCGAAGAAATTTAAGTTTCAATAAGTGTCTAGACTCCAAATGCTATAGACAACCTTAATTCTTTTATTCTACTTGTTGAGTGCCTACTACATGTTAAAAATGCAAGATATACTATTCTATAGCAGCTGAAAAAACAGTGGAATGAGAGACCCTTAGAACCATTTAAGATCTCATTTCCAGAGCTGGAGAGATGACTCAGAGGAAAGGAGCACTGGCCGAGTTAGATTCCCAGCAGCCATATGGTGGCTCACAGCCATCTCAGAGGGATCTGGTGCCCTCTTCTGGAATAAAGGCATACTTGCAGATAGAGCACTCATACATTAAAATAAATAATCTTTTTTTAAAAATCTCATTTCCATGTTGAAATAGGTTAGAGAATGAAGTGAGGCCACAGGTCATTCGTTTATTTTCAGGTTCATGGCCATTAGTGACTGTTTTTTAATTGGGGAGTTGCTTCAGCCTTGATATTCCAAAGCCCAATCTTGCTGCTCTGTCAGGTTTTGTAGGTAAGCCACAATACAATATGACAGTAAGTGCTGGCTATATATGCTGACAGTTTGTGTAGTTTTGCTTTTTCTCTATGCCCTAGAGAGAAATGATCATGGTGGCCATGAGCAACACCCCCCACACTCCGTTCTCCATACCTTCCTGATTTAACAATAAATTAAGCTATAAAATGAATTTTGTGTTTATATTGCGTTATTGGCAGTCCTTCTGGTTTATTTGAAGTCTACATGAACCACCCTCTATCCGGGAATTAATTTTAAAACTTGCATTGGCTTATTCTTTTCTACCCAGGCAGACACCACCCATCCTTTAACCAAACACAGAAAAATAGCCTCTTCTTTTCGAGACTCGTCACTGTTTGATATCTTCACACTTTCCTGCAATTTACTAAAACAGGTATGGTTATATTCGGTCCTAATTCCTGTTCCCTTCTCAAGACTAAGAGTGGGTGGGATTTGTTAGAGATCATCTGACTGAGATCATCATCTCTCACATTCCACACATCTGGAGAAAAAACAGCCAGGTTGATCACTGACTAAGAGGGAGGATTGCGTGGTTCCCCCATTTAAACACTATTCCTCTAGGTGAAAAACAGTAAGTGAACATTTATTCCTTCTTCAAGGAATCTAGTTTACTACAAAATTAGAAATTTGTTACTTTATGGCCACATAAAATGTCTCTATACAGAATGGAAGCCTATTAACTTTATGGTGTTTAAGATTCTTAAGTGTTCTGCAAGCAGGTTCAGACTACATTGTTACCATACAAAACTAGGTGACTCTGTTACCTGCTGAGTTAAAAGAAGCAAATAAACAAGCAACATCTGTAAAGAGTAGGTTTTGAATTTTTCAGCATCCACTTAGATTTAATAACCTAAAGGGATAGACAGTATCACATAAGGGAATTATCTGCTTTAAATAGAGAACTGATTTTAATTTCATTCATTTATAGCATTAAATTTAATCAAAATAGTTAGGTAGACTACTTACCATGCATGAGAGTCTAAGTACAATCCCCAGTGTCACAGAAAATGGTAAGCCTGTCACGATGCAATATGCCTGGGCTACAGAATCAAAGATTAAGGAAGGGAGCAGGGAGAGCCCTACTCATGTGTAACAGTGGTCAGGTGGCTTTTTCAACATGGGAAGTTACTTGAAGATAGCCTTTGGGTTTTTTGGTTCACTTTTATGTGTTTTTATTCTCATGTCCTGATATTTCCCAATTTTAGCTCTAGAAACAAATTTATATTCTTTCTGTTGCCCCCATTAACAACACCCATCATTTACTCACTTGACTATACTCCAGATTTATTTGTCCATCACCTTGCTGGACAAAGCTCTGATGTCTGAGAGAAATAGCTTTTGAGAAAACTAAGGATCAAATCCTTCTCCCTCACCCTATCAGAAATAATTAGCCAGCTCGTCACTGAGGGTCAGCTAGTAGATTCTTGGAAACTGTTACCACAGATACTTAAGGACCAGTATCTAGCTGTAAGTCTGCAGATATGTAATATTCAGGAGAATTTTTTTTTTTTGATTCTCATTAGAAAAGTGTTTGGTAATGATTGTTTTACAAAGAAAAAGGGAATTGTAAATCTTACTCTGAACTCTGTCCACAGCTTTATTTAAACCACTCTTAGAAATACTAAGATTGCAGACCCAAACACCACATCTTGTATTGCTTTAGGATTTCCTCAGTGGCCATTATGACTACATATGAAAAAGAAGTGTTAACCAGGGGATTTCTCTAAATATCAACTTCATATTTTTACATATGTGTTCATACTAGTAGATTTTTTTTTTTCATGATTACATTGTTAATAAAAGTGGAGTGAAAACATTTTACTGTGCTGAAGTAGAGCCCTCCTTTTCCAGCTTAGCAGCCTGCTTCTGAAGCAGGGAAAAGAGAAGTGTTTGGAGCTCATTCATTGTGTGACAATTTTTCTAGGCATCAGGAAAGAATCTGAACTTGAATGATGAAAGTCAGCATGGCTTGCTAATGCAGCTGCTCAAACTCACCCATAACTGTCTGAACTTTGATTTCATCGGCACATCTACTGATGAGTCCTCAGACGACCTGTGCACAGTTCAGATCCCCACCAGCTGGAGATCAGGTAACAGAAAACTCCAACCTAAGTCTGAGTCTGCCTGCCCTGTGTCTGTAGGACAATCAGAGAGGCCCTGTCATTCTTTATTTACTTTGAACAAAACTTAGTGTTTTTATGCCTTTGTTTACAACATGGTAAGAATTCATAGAGGAGTCTTTTTGGTTTATTTGAAACAGGGTTTCTCTGTGTAACAGTACTGGCTGTCCTGGAACTCGCTTTGTAGACCAGACTGGCCTCAATCTCACTGAGATCTGCCTGCCTCTACCTCCCAAGTACTGGAATTAAAGGCGTGCACCACCACTGCCCAGCTCATAGAAGAGTCTTATAAGAATCCCCCAAGCATAAGAGAATTTAGAATTACTGAACATCAGACACTTGGGGGGGTGTTTGTTTTTTTAATTTTATGTGTATGGGTGTTTTGCTTACATGTATATCTGTAAACCACTTTAGTGTCTGGTGCCCTTAGGGGCCACAAGAGGATATTGGATTTGCAAGAATGGAGTTACAGACAATTGTGAGCCACCATGTGGGTGCTGGAAACCAAACTCAAGTCTCTGGAAAAAGTGCTCTTAACTGCTTAGCCATCTCTCAAGCACTCACTTCAGTTACTTAAAAACAAGATGTCATAAAGTGTCACTTACCTGTGGTCGTCCTACCTGATGCAGGAAGATCCCAGATTCAAGGCCACCATGTATATGGCAAGACCCAATCTTAAAAAGAAAAAAAAAAATAGCCCTGGAGAGATGGCTCAGCAGTTAAGAGCACTGCCTGTTCTTCCAGAGGTCCTGAGTTCAATTCCCATCAACCACGTGATGACACATAACCATTGGTAGTAACATCTGTCACTTTCTTCTGGCCTGCAGACATACATGCAGACAGAACACTTTGTACATAATAAATAAGTAAATAAATAAATAAACCTTAAATAAAATAAACAAAAGAATTTCAACATGTTTTTTCCCCCTAAGGATAAATTGCGGGTTCAGATTAATAGGGGTTTCTTCAGAGTCAAAAAGATAAACACTTCATAGAGTAGTCAAAAATCAGTGCTTAACCTAAAGGGGAAAAAAAAGAAAATCTCACTAGTTTATCACTTTCTAAAAAAATAGGGTGTTTTGGTTTTTTTTTTTTGACAAATAATCAGAAGACTATGGCCCATAATATATAATGCTGGGAAAAGTAGACCTGTGCAACCATAGTAAAGTCATATCCTTTGTATTTTCCCCTAGCATTCTTAGATTCTTCAACTCTGCAGCTGTTTTTTGACCTGTACCATTCCATCCCTCCCTCATTCTCACCTTTGGTAAGTCAGAACCACGGTTTCTAAAGCAAACCTGTTCTAGAAAGTAGCATTGGTAAATAAACTTTAGGTCTGTTTTGTTTTGCAAAATCATAGAAATAAACCAAACATGATGGCTGGAAGATCATTGTGAGTTCAAAGATAGCCTTGTCTACATATCAAGATCAAGGACAGCCAGGGCTATATAGAAAAACCCTGTGATTGTTTTTGGTTTGGTTTGGTTTTTTATTGTTTTTTATTTGTGGGGGGGATGGTGATATGGCATAGGTGTACATTATGTATGTTATGTACCCAGTATGCTGATGCTGAGGTCATAACCTAAAAGTTCTAGCAGCGGATTCTTAATTGTTTTTAAGTCTTTCTGTCTTGTCAGGTTATAGCTAACTGTCAGGCTCTTTCTGTCCCATCTGTAACCCTAGTAAACGCCACAGGCTAGTATGTGAGGACTCGTTTGATACTTGTCTAGCTACACATTGAGACTGGCATGGGATGACTTTTAAATCCTTCAGGCATTTCTGTAATCCAAGCACATGGAAACCACTGTATTGGGGATTTAAAGTCATCCTATTGCCCACATACCAAATTTGAGGGAAAGAAGAAAAGAAAGTCTCTCAGGCCAGAGTTGCATATTGATAAATGATAAACTGAAAGGCCAGTATGCCTTTCTCCCAAAAAGCATTGGGATCCTATATAGCATTAACATACCTTAAATCACAAGATTATTCAAGTTCTGAAGCCTCATTGGTCTGGAGATTTTGGATTTAAATACTGTCCTACATGAAATATACGTAGGAACACAGTCAAGTAATGGAGGATCTGCATGGTGTTTCTGCAGTGGATCACTCTCCTGGTCATTGTACTTTTCCAAACTAACACAGGTCTTCCCTTTAGCATAAATATAAATTCAGTGTATTTGAACATCCTTAAGTCACTTAAGTGACATCCTTAAGTCACTTCAGAAAAAGGAAGCACAGTCCAGAGGGGTAGTCGGTGAAAACTCTGTTTATAGTTGAGCAAACTCACAGTGACCCAACAAGGCATGGTGACATGTGCTCTTTACAGCTGGTGGGAATGCAGCCTATATACTAGGAGACAGCTATACAGCAAACACTGTGGCAGTTTATAGAAGAACTGCTTGTTTATAGTCCAGCCAGAGGGTTGGAAGGAGAGCATCTTTGCCTTTCTACCTTCTGACCTCCTAGTGCTTCCTTCTGGCTGAAGCCAGCCCAAAGCAAAAGCAACAGCTGTGCTACTGCTAATATCCACCTTCCTGGGAATGTAGCATGCAGAAAAGACCAAAAACTAGATATAGAAAGATGGACAACAAAAAACTAGCACAGTAGGAAAGAGAAGAAAACGGTTTTGTTTTTTTTCAGGGCATAGATTTGACCTGATTATTTTGTCATATAGTTCTGTAAGCAGAGCTTGCTTTTATTAAGACAAAAAAATCTAAACCTCAAGCTTTATTGAAGCTATAAATTACTTGGCATTTGTTGTGGCTTAAATATATGTAAGAAAGAATCAAAGAAGTGATTAGAATAATCAAAGATACTGAGAATTTCCAAGCTGAATGTAGCCATAGGCCTTGCTCTGATGAAATTGGATTGGATGTTTCTTTCTTTGATAAAACTAATGAATATTGTAGGAGGCCATGGCTGCCCATCTTACTGAGTGTTTCTGTGCTATGCCTTTCTTGCAGGTATTGTCCTGCTTAGTACAGATTGCCTCAGTCCGGAGATCCCTATTTAACAATGCCGAGAGGGCCAAGTTTCTCTCTCATCTTGTTGATGGTGTTAAACGAATACTGGAAAATCCACAGGTAAGGTTTCTGAGAATGTGTGTATGCACTGAATACATGTATGACTGAAATCTGAAGGAAGATCATCAAGAGCTACACATGGCAGAAATCTCAGGAAGCAGCGTAGTCTGACTTCTGAAGATCTATGGATAATTGTGGTGCACATTTGCTGCAGAGAGGAACATGGGTCCTATAGCTATAGAATACATGGGAGAGGTCATCAGATACAAGCCAGCAGAGATGGAACCAGCAATTCCTACTTCCTCAGGAAATTAAGAATCTAAAGATCGGTTTTGTTTCTCAGTGTTTAATATTGATATGAGCAACCTACCATAGAAGGCTATCTTTTGGTGGGAAGGGAAATAATTCTTTTTCAAAGATACAATCTATAATTTGATGAATTTTCTCTTCTCTCTTTTTTTTTCCCCAAAATTCATGTAATAACCACTTTTCTTTCAAGTATTCTCTATAATTGGGGAAAGAAATTCTAGAAGCAGTGTACTTTAAAATATACTTAAACTTTGTCCCTCTCTTTTAAAATGCCTTTATTCTTTCTTTTTTTTTTCTCACCACTATACTAACGAGGATAAAATGCCTTTATTCTTTCAACAAACTGTATTAAGACTTACTTCGTGGCAGGATTTTGTATATGAATAAAACAAAGTTTCTACCCTGATCATTAATAAAGAATAATATTCATAAGGAAATACAAATACACTGACACCTTTAAATTCCTGTAGTACTGATATAGTTATATACTAGTATAAAATAAACATCTGATACTTGTGATACAGCATGAAAACACTTGTGCTACTTTTGTTTATAATAACTAAGGTGCTTCATTTAGTGATCATTTGACATATGTTGAAATTAATTAGATTCCCTTTGGTCTGTGAGAAGCAAACACATCAAAGATGGTGTCCATTTCTACCACTGATCACTTTACAATCTTAGGCAAGTAGTGTGATCCTTAGAGGTCCTGTTTCTTACTCCACGCTTGAAGCTAATGATCCCTCTCATGGGTGAATATTTTGAACTGATGTGATAATAAATGTGATCAAACCTTTTAAAAGTAATACTTGACTTGTGTTGAAGCCTTCTGTACCTGTGTTCTCAATCATGATTTGCAGTCCAAAAGCTGAAAAATAGACTTCCCCATGTTGTGCCAAGCACATAGCATTCTTGGAGTGTGGTGATCATAGTTAACGTTTTTATTTTCTTTGTATGCCGTTGCCAGAGTTTATCAGACCCAAACAATTACCATGAGTTCTGCAGACTACTGGCCCGATTAAAGAGTAACTACCAACTGGGAGAATTGGTAAAAGTGGAAAACTACCCTGAGGTTATCCGATTGATAGCCAACTTCACAGTGACCAGCCTACAGGTTTGTCTTTCACCACTGTGTCTTTCTGTTTAATTATTGGGAACTCATCTCTTGTATACTGGTTTTAACCCTATAAAAATATTATTGGAGTTGGAATTAACTTGGTGGTTGAGCACTTCCCTAATATGTATGAGGTACTGCTTCAATCCTCAGAATCACAGGAAGCAAAAAAGAGTATTTTATTACACTCACACATACCTAAAGCATATCCTGCAAAGTAGGTCCTGTTGAAGACTACTTAAATTTATAAGAGTGTAAGGAAAGGGTTGAAGTTGTAGCTCAGTGGTAAAACACTTGCTTCATATTTGTGAGACTCTGATTTGATCCCAGCACCACAAGAAAAACAAGTTTAATAACTTTGGTTAGAGGAATATGTAGAAATTATAAAGGGCTAAGGACATAGTTCTCTAGTAGAGTGCTTGCCTAGCATACTTAAAAGCCCCCCTGGGTTTATTTCAGTACTGAGAGAAGGAGAAGTCTTTTATCTCTCTGAAAAGCACAAGATAGAACTGGGGGGCCTAGACTGAAGAAGGAGAGAGGCTCAGCCCTCACCCTCTTGTCAAGTCGGCACACTTAGGGTCTCTTGCTGTGTGATTTACATCACAATCATCTGAGAGCTTGAAGGAACACCGAGCTTGGGCCTCATCCCCATGGTTTCTGGTTCACAGAGACTAGTGATTCTCCTGCATTCTAATGTCGCAGACCCACTCCCTACATCTTTCTTGTCATCTAGATTTATAGAGCCAGCACAGACCCACCTTCTATCTCATTAAACTCTTAAGTCTGAAATACTAATGTATTCATAACTCTGTTGTTGGTGTGATAAAATACCATAACTAACAGCAACCTACAGAGGGAAGAGTCCATTATGGGCCAGGCATGGTGGTTCATGTCTTAATCTCAGCACCCAGGAGGCAGAGGCAGGTGGATCTATATGAGCCTCATCTACATAGTGAATTCCAGGTCATCCAGGGCTGTGTAGCATGACCCTGCCTCAAAAAAAAACAATAAAAAAGAGTCCATCGTGGTAGAGAGGCAGTTAGCAAGGGACAGGCATGATGGACAGGGTCAGGAAGCTGAGAGCACACATCCTCAATAGCAAATGAGAATGAACTTGGCAAAGCTAAGAACTCTCAAAACACTGCCCATGACAGACCTCCTTCAACAAGGCCATATCTCCTAAACCTTCCCAAGCAGCACCGCCCACAGGGAACTAAGTGTTTAAATATCCAAGCCTTCTGGGAACATTTATCCTTTAAACCACCACTAGTAGCTGTCTTAAATGAGTTACCATACACGGATTCAGGCCCCCAGAAACTTAGTTGTTTTGTTATTCTTTGTATCAAATAGCTTGGGATTTTGTGTACAGAAATGAAAAATATGCCTTTTATTCTTTTGTTGATCCTCAGCACTGGGAATTTGCCCCAAATAGTGTGCACTATCTCCTGAGCCTGTGGCAGCGGCTGGCAGCCTCCGTGCCATATGTCAAAGCCACGGAGCCCCATATGCTGGAAACATATACTCCCGAGGTCACCAAAGCCTATATCACATCCCGCTTGGAATCTGTGCACATCATTCTGAGGTAAGGAAACATGGACTACCACCACATTTCCTAGTCAGCAACCTTGTGTCGGACTTTCTAGAAGTCAGATCCCAAACTGACAAAGCTATGTTTGGTTTTGGCCACCTGTCTGTTTTTCCTTCGATACCTTGTTCATGTCCCCTGGTATCACCTTCCCCAGCAGTGTCTGTGATAGAAATGCATTGCATGTGCTTGCCCTTGCTACTGATTTTCTTTAAATGTTTCTTTAAATTTTTTATTTGCTGAGCCATCTCACAGACTCAAGTTTGTGGTCTTACTGTTTATGACAAGACATTTCAAAATATAAGTATTCATGAAGTTCACTGGAAAGCCTATGTTCAATTCATCTGGCTTCCAGGAGACAATGGTGGAGGGTAGAGAAATGTGTAAAGATTCTAGACCCTGGAAACTGGTTTTAATAGCTGTATACTTTTGGGTATGTTCCTGGAGTTCCTTTTTTTTGTAAACTACAAATAGTAATAAGACTACCTTGTGATCTTATGAGAACCAATATAACCTAGCATTGTATATAGCATGTGGGAAACATACAGCAGCCAGCTCTTGACTGCTGTTGCTTCTGGCACTGGTGTGCTGCAGTAGAGCAGTAGACATCTCACCATAGGGCAAGGTGTCCTAAAGTCTGAAAACCTGCAGATAAGGTAAGGCCTAGTACAAAGCCACGATTCTGAACTCTGAGGTAGGAAACTAAACTGGATCATTTTGGGAAATAAATATATGGGAAAATTGGGTATAAACCAAGCCAGTTTATAATCTTTGGTTGTTTTTTTTAAATCCCATTTAGCATGATTATTCTTATAGTTATGTGTTTGCTGTATAGCAAGATTGAGCTTGATAAAATATGGGGCTCATCAAAGTTTTTGCATTGCTGGGAGAAACATACTGCCTTCCTCATGAAAGTTTCTGAATTCCCTGACCTCATTTGGCCACAGTAACTTCAAATGCAGGATATGTACTTAGAGTCCCAAAGTATGCAGTAATCAGAAAGATTGGCAGGGGCACCTAAGGTAGCTCAGCAGTAGAGTACTTGCCGGACACGCACAAAGCCCAAGTTCTGTCTCAGCTCCATAAAAGCAAATTTTAAAAAAGAGGGAAGAAAAGTTACTCCTTACAGGTTTCAAGATGGTCAGTGAATAAAGGTGCTTGTCTCCAAGCCTAACTACTGGTCAGTTCCCAGGCCCACGTGGTAGAAGGAGGAAACTGACTCCTACAAATTATCCTCTGACCTACATATATGTGTCCTTGGGCATGCATGCATACATACATAGTTACAGTAAAAATGTAATCTTTTTTTTTTGACTCATCTTTTGTATTTAATTATGTGTATGTCTATGTGAGGTAAAAATGTAATCTTAAAACAATTTTAAATAAGCTAGCACTTGGGAGGCAGAGGAAGACAGATCTCTGAATTCAAAGCCAGCCTGGTCTATAGAGCAAGTTCCAGGACAGCCAAGGCTACACAGAGAATTTGTTTTCTTTTCTTTTTGAAAGAAAGAAAACACTGAGTGAGTGCCTAGAGCTCAGAGGGGTAGAAACATAATACTGCCAGATTCAATGGCAGACAAATGCTAAGGAATTGGCAAGATTCAGTGGCAACAAAAACTTTTTAAATTTCCTTCCTTAGCAAAAATTAATGTAGATCCTCTATTGTTGAGGAGAAAGAGTTGCTGTGTCAGGGAAATTAATGGGCATATTTTTTTAAGAGGGTGCCTTCTTTCTTGGGAGTAGGGATGGCCTGGAAGATCCCCTGGAAGATACAGGTCTGGTCCAGCAACAGTTGGACCAGTTGTCTACCATTGGGCGTTGTGAGTATGAGAAGACCTGTGCGCTCCTTGTGCAGCTGTTTGACCAGTCGGCCC
This sequence comes from Ondatra zibethicus, assembly GCA_004026605.1. Classification (NCBI taxonomy): domain Eukaryota; kingdom Metazoa; phylum Chordata; class Mammalia; order Rodentia; family Cricetidae; genus Ondatra; species Ondatra zibethicus. The sequence goes on from PVIU01000710.1 coordinate 25,211, forward strand.
AGTCCTGCCAGGAACTACTGCAGAGCGCCAGCGCCAGCCCAATGGACATCGCAGTGCAGGAAGGTAAGTGCAGTGTCCAGGGAGCACAGAGATACTGTCAGCCCCTTCACCTCTTGCTTCCTCCCTTTGTGTCCCCATCTCCATCAAAAAAAAAAAAAAAGATTATTCATTATTACCTTCATGCACACAGAGTGAATGAATGAATAAGTGTCATAGGGGCCTAGGGTGAAATAACAATTCATACCTGCAGTGGGTTGTTTCAAGGAAGTACTGCACTCCAAAAATAATGGTCTTGTCTAATACAGGAATACTACTATCTGATCAGTTTCCCTCTTGGTATCAACCTTACTAGAGTAGAATGGTAGCCATTCTCTATCAGAAAAATAAAATTTTATGACTTCATTAGAATACTCTTAAGATTAAGGAGTCTTACCAGGTGGTAGTGGCGCACATCTTTAATTCCAGCACTCAGGAGACAGAGGCAAGGTGGGTCTCTGAGGGTTGGAGGTCATCCTTGGTCTACAGAGTAAGTTCCAGGACAGACACAAGACTACAGAAAAACCCTGCTGCAAGGGGTTGGGGGGTGTGTGTGTAGGGAATTGAATAGTCTTCTAGCAAGAAGTATCTTTACAACATTAGCAAGGGGACACTAAGGAGTTTTCTTCCTACCCCAGGACGACTGACATGGTTGGTTTACATCATTGGAGCTGTGATTGGTGGCCGAGTTTCTTTCGCCAGCACTGATGAGCAAGATGCAATGGATGGTGAACTTGTCTGTCGGTAGGTGTGCCCCAAGGAAGCCTTTTATTCTGCTTGACAACTCAGCACCTATTGGGGCCCTTCTGGTGCTTCTTAGGCAGCTGAATGCCCATGAGGATGTGGACCTACTATGCTAAGCCAACTAGCTCTCTTTTGTGCATGCACTAAGAACTCTACCTATGATTTACACTAAATTTTAATCAGTAATCAACAAGGAAATGTTATGTATGGAATTGGGGAAACTAATGAGGGAGAGTAACTGTTGATCTATTCAGGGGCAGTGTCTAAGAGTTGGAGAATATGGGCTGTAATTGCAGTGCTGACATGATCTAAAAGGAAACTGGTTCATTGGTGTCACAACCACCGGATTTTACATTATTTTGTATCTGTGTTCTCCTTTTGTTAAAAACCACTAGGTGAGTGTTAAAACTTACTGAAGGTACCGGGCGGTGGTGGCTTGCGCCTTTAATCCCAGCACTCAGGAGGCAGAGGCAGGCGGATCTCTGTGAGTTCAAGGCCAGGACAGTCCCCAAAGCCGCAGAGAAACCCTGTCTCTAAAAACCAAATAAATAAATAAATAAAAATAAAAAGTAAAAAAAAAAATGGGGAGGCAGAGGCAAGCAGATCTCTGTGAGTTTGAGTTCAGTCTTTTCTACTTACTTAGCTCTAGGCCATAGTGAGATCTTGCCTCAAAAAAAATCTTTTTACTATAATAATAAGCCCACTGCATGCTAACATAACCTTCTTTCTTGTTTATTTATTTAATTGTTTCAGAGATTGATTCCAGGGTCTTATGCACGTGCTCTACTACCAAACAGTATCCTTAGCCCCTTTTTCCAAGGGAGCTTTCCATCTCAGAAACAAGTAAATAAATAAGCAAGAAAGGTGTTTATGAGAAGAATAGTCTTGGGGCTGGAGAGATGGCTCAGTTGTTAAGAGCACTGACTGCTCTTCCAGAGGACCCGGGTTCAATTCCCAGCACCCACATGGCAGCTCACAACTGTCTGAAGATCCAGTTGCAGGGGATCTGACACCTTCACACCAATGCACATAAAACAAAGTTAAATAAACCCTAAAAAATATTAAAAAAAAAAAAAGAGAGAGAGAGAGGAGAAGAATAGTCTTATCTACAATTTCAAACCTTTGTCGTGTATAAGATAGCTGGAGTCTCATCCCTGCATCAGCCTGTGGTGATACCATGCATCTTGCAGCTTCTAGAAAGCTACTGTAGATTCCTGCAGGAGTGCAAGTAGGAGGGACCAAAATGTTGCCATGTGTTTTGAAGTTGTTGTAGGACCATGCAGAGAGCTGCCATTGTTAGGACTTGTGAACTTTTCAGATATCTTCCCTAGGGATGACCTACAAGGAACCTGGTGTTTTACATTGTATTGGTCCCAGACACCTCAGTTTATAAATCTTAGTTTTCTGAAAAATTCCCACTTGGAGCTAACAGACTCACAGTTAGCTTCATTTCTCCACTTCTTAGGTGTGGAGGGAAAACAGTTGGTCACGGTTACAGTAAGCCTCCAGATTTCCAGTATTTAAATAATCCAAATGTAGTCTTTAGAATTCTGAGAATCATCAACAAATTGGGCCTGTTTCTCTTTGTACCCCTGTGTTGTTTATCAAATGTTCTTTTGACTTTGGGTACCTTAATTGTGACAAAAGTATGCATGGTGTTACCCCACTAGCACTTTTTAAAGGTAGTAAACAAAGATTCCTTAAGAATGAAATCTAGTACCTTTCTGATACCACATTTGTGTCATAATAAACTCAGTTTAAACAATGTCTTGTAGGCTGTTCTCTTGGATGTTGCAACACAGTGAGTCTAATTGACTCATAATATGTCACAAATAGTTGTTATCTTCATTCTGTCAAATGCCAAAGACTCACTTGTAAGAATAGCATTCTTCAGCTGTGTGGTAGTGCACACCTTTAGTCCCAGCACTCTGAGGGGCAGAGGCAGGCGGATTTCTGTGACCTTGAGGCCAGCTGTATCTACAAACAGAGTTCCAAGACAGTCAGGTCTACAAAGAAACCCTGTCTCAAAAGAGGATACCATTTTTACTCATTCAACATTAGCCACATCGTTTGTTTGGGAGAGAAAGGCCCAGAGCAAAGGATTAAAGGCACGGGTAGTAGTACATCTGCTGTTTGTTCCTGAAAGTGGTCCTTGCCTATGACCTTTCGACCATGTGTCTCCCTCCCTTTCATGGCTAAGTAAGAAAAAAAGATTGAGAAGCACTGGGCTAGCTAGTCCAGTCCCATTCATCTGCATAGATGAATTTGCATGCAGAAGATAGCTCCATCCACAATCTCACAGAAGTTCCAGGAGACAGTTACCTTTATATTCATGTTTTACCACTGCTTATAAGCAGAAGTGGAGACTTTGTTTCCTCACCATCATTTAGAGCCTGCTAAGAAGACAGTTCCCAAAGTGGGGGAATAAGAAGAGAGATGTGTGATGACTTTGAAGTAGCTTACATTGTTTAGAATGCCCAGGATATCCTGCTGTTGAGAGAATCATCACTCTTCTTCCTCCAGGGTGCTCCAGCTTATGAACCTGACAGATTCCCGCTTGGCTCAGGCGGGTAATGAGAAGCTAGAATTGGCCATGCTGAGCTTTTTTGAGCAGTTTCGTAAGATCTACATTGGGGACCAGGTGCAGAAATCCTCAAAGGTAACATACTCACTGTTAGCTTCATTTTCACTTCTCAGGTGTGGAGTTGCTCATGGAGGGAAAACAGTTGATCACAGTTACAATAAGCCTCCAGATTTCCAGTATTGGAATAATCCAAATGTTTTCTCTTAGTCTGTAGAATTCTGAGAATCATCAACGAATTGGGCCTGTTTCTCTAGTGCTCCATATGCTTAACAAATGGCCAGTCAAAACATCTGTTGTACTCCCCCAAATTGGCAGTTCTTAGTCTCTATACATGAATTAATGTTGAGAACAGCCGGTAGTTTTGGCAGTGTTTGGAGAATTTCAGGATTGAAGGGGCCCAATAAGAGAACACAGCCTCCATCTAGTATTTAGAACATTGAGGCTAGCCTATCCCTTTAGTCCATACTTCCCAGAACTGTCCTACATCTTACCACCTGAGTGTGGGCATGTTTTAGAAAGCCCAGGGTTGTGATTTTTCTAATTATGTCATCTGATTATTTTCTCTTACTTTGCATGACACCAGCTGTATCGCCGACTCTCAGAAGTTCTGGGGTTGAATGATGAGACAATGGTGCTGAGTGTCTTCATAGGAAAAGTGTAAGTGTTGTGGCTCACTGTCAGCAAGAGGCCCTGCAGTCCTGTTGCAACTGTGCAGTGACCCACACTGTGCTGCCACTGCCTTGCTATTCCAGCCTTGATCGTTTGCGTCAGAGAATTGTGCATTTGAGTGTGTGACACGCTGTGCTTAGAGATATGGCCCGGCCCCAGAGCATTCCAGGCTTGTGTAGAATTTTACCGAATCTGCTCTTTAGCCTCTGGAATCCCAGTTGAAATACTGCCAGGCATTCACAAAATGGAGCTCCTCCCTGGTGATTGGTATTTGTCCTCTCACTCTCGGTCACTCAGATGCCCGGGATGCCCAGAGTAGGCATTTGTTTTCTGGTGCTGATTTCCATTAGGAATGCCTGCCCCACCCCTAAGGGGAGAGTCTCACTTTGACATGGGCTTACTCTTCTCAGGAAGCATCATACCCTCCAGGAGTCTTGATCTCTAAAATCTGCTCCTGCTGTTTGAATGCTTTCAAAGTTGGTGCTTTTAATTGGCCCTTTTCCTGTTTTTGTTGTTTTTAAGTTATGTCCCTTAGTTACATTTTCCCCTTTTCAGGAGCTCAATTTATCAAAGCACACACTAGGAGTCAAATACTAATAACCCAGGGCTGTGTGCAAAGTACCATTTTGCTTCCTTGCAACTGTCCCAGCCTAAACACTGATCTCCATGAGCTGGTTAATAATTTAAGATGGAAAAAGCAAAGGGGGTCTAAAGGACTCAACCAGCCAAGAATCCAGAAGCAAGGGCTACTAGAGTTCTGCAGCTGACAGTGGATGGTGCAGGTGCAGAGTTGCATACGTCTGCATGTTATCACTGCCGCAGAAATCTCTTACCCTTGCTGCAGAAATCAGCCCTGGAGTGCCCCAGAATTCCAAGGGCCTGGGTATGGGCCAGTGTAGCTTTGGAACCAAGTAGTGAAGATTATCTGAAGGATAATTTTTCTAGTCAACCAAATGTAAGTACAGAGATTTTATACCCTTTTTTTTTTTCCTGTGGTCGTGATGTCTGTGAATTGGTGATACAGATGTGTGGTGACTTTTGTTTGATGAATTTCTTCTTTTGTCCTTCAAGGAAATCAGGTGCATCAAAAATTTCTCTTCTTTTTTTCTTTTTTTCCTCCAGCATCACCAACTTGAAGTACTGGGGGCGTTGTGAACCAATCACCTCCAAGACGCTGCAACTTCTCAATGACCTCTCCATTGGATATCCTTTAAGCTAGACTCTGAGGAAGTTAAAGTCACATGGGTTTTTTTTCTGCTTCTGCCTTAACTTGGGTGTAGCTTGGACTCAAGTGTCTTCTTCCATTTTCCTAGGAGCCAGAGGCAATACACACAGAAAATCTAGAATAATTCCAAGTCCCTAAAAGTGAGGCACCACACAATATAATAATTGACTATAGCTATATCCCTGACTGGTCCTAAGATTCATAAATACCAGGAGACCTAGAACCTGGCTCACTGGTATGCTCTGTAGCTAAGCTCTTAGGATCCAGGATGAAAGCAAAGTCTGGCTCTTTGGTATAAGCATCCTGACACTAAACTTTTCCACAGCGGTGGCTCACAGCCCTTGATCTGAATGACATCTGCTGTGAAGTTTGGATTGCTCCACAGTTAGGAGCCAGTTAAGTACAAAAAACACTGTACATTTCTTCAATAACTTTCTCACACCTTCAGAGCTTTTCATAGCTAGTCCTTTTCTTAATAAGAGAGGAGTCTAGTCACAGTGCACAGTGGATACTCGTGCAGAGCTTTAAGTCATAAAGTCCCTCTTGAAATCCTGCCAGGAGGAGATACTCTGGGATAGTCTGATTCTAAAGAGAAATTGCTTGCTGTGGTATTGATTTTCTTAAAAGTAGCAATTTGGTTTGGGTATTCTCTTATTAAATACTAACAAGCACTTTGTCCTCTTTGGCAGTATTTCATTCATTTGGTTTAGAAGATAGACTTTCTAGGGAAAGCGTACTAACTCTAAACATGTCTTAGTTTGTGCCACACTTTCCTTGACTGTGTCCCTTTGTTTTTACATACAGTAGTGTAAGGAAGCTAGTGAAGCTTAGCGCTGTACAGTTCATGCTGAACAATCACACGGTGAGTGCTCTCAGTCCTTCTGTTCTCCTGCCACCCACATATACTTCCTCAGCACTGCAAAGCAAAGCAAGTGCTTCAGTTGAGGCCCTGGGTCCTGCATCTCTGCTAGATTACACTCCCACCATCAGCCACTCAGGATGCCTGAGCTGTATTCAAGTCACCTACTGCTGTATATATTTGGCATAAACCAGTACAGCCAATTTAATTTTAATTTTAAAATAATTAAAGACCAATGTATCCTTAAAGAGTGGCCATTGGGCCGCTAGTGTGCAAGGACTCAGTAATTCTGAAATTACTGGCTTCCATTCTATCTCTAACCCATGTTTTTACCTTTTTAACTTGTTTTCTTTTTTTTAATAGAGCGAGCACTTTTCATTTTTGGGTATTAACAATCAGTCCAACCTGACAGACATGCGGTGTCGGACTACCTTCTACACAGCACTTGGGCGTCTCCTCATGGTGGATTTAGGTACTGCAATAAACTCTAGTGGCTCAAGAAGTAATCTGGCCCTGTACTAAATTTTTTCTGAGGACAGAGTAGTAGATATGGGGGAACTCTCTCTCTGTTATTTCAACAGTTTAAAAAAAATAAATAAGCACCTGAAATAATATCTCTTTTCACAAAAAAAGAAAAAAGAAAAGAAAAAGCACATCATGCTGTCATGCTCCCTGTACTGGAATAGAGTGATAATATGCAGCCAAGTTTTCATCTTGATATGCCATGGCTTTAAAATTCTCCTCAAGCTGGACACAGCTTACACCTGTTATCCCACTGTTTGGAAGACTGCGACAGGAAGTGTCTGGGTTTGAGACCAACCAGAGCAATATAATAAGATGCTTGTCTAAAATTACTTTTTTGAAGAATATAAAATTCTCTCTTTGATAACCACATCTATAAAATAAGAGAATTATTGAGATTTGTAAGTGCATCTTGTTGGCCAGAACCACCTCCACCCCACAGTAATAAATGAACCCACCTACTCAGTCAACAGAGGCTTAATTATGTACGTCTCCAGTGCGTAGGAGCCATGGAAGTTTAGTCACCCGAGTAGCACTGGTGGTCCAACTAATCACTGATGCTCAGTGGCATTTGTCATTGTGGGTTTTGAGCTACTTTAATCCTACTAAAATGACTGGAGACCTAGGTTTATGAAGCACTGCTAAGGAAAGTGCATGTGAATAAAGCCTCCGGAAGCATCTAACCTGGTTCTAACACAGCAGCCTCGGTCTGCTACATTCAGTGTGTAGTATCTTGTACACATGCATGTTTCCACTAACATTTGACTTTTTAATTACTACTAACACCTGTTGGGATAGTAAAGGGAGCCGTTGGATTGCCTTGGAACCTTCTCCTCTTCCACCCCATCTCATTTCTCAAGCATTCACAGCTTGGACTTGTTAACATCAGAGTCACACCTCGGGTTATTTTCCTTGTAGGAGAGGATGAAGATCAGTATGAGCAATTCATGCTTCCACTTACAGCAGCGTTTGAGGCTGTGGCCCAGATGTTCAGCACTAACAGCTTCAATGAGCAAGAGGCAAAGGTAAGTCCTCCACCTATGAACCAGTTGGCTTCTGGGCAAAGGCAGAGCCTAGTAAAACTGGGATTGGGTAGCTGCCAAAAGGGCACAGCGTACCTACAAACTATCCCCTGGCTGGCATATGAATCTCTTATGTTCTTGAAAATTAAATTGAAGATCTGGTAGTCAAAAAGTCATTTCATATTAAAATATATTCTTAAGCAGTGATTAGGGATTGTTGTGTATGTTTTTAGGTATATCAGCATGAGGTTACGGTTTTCTTACCTTTTGAATCACTAATGTATCTTGTATTATGTCCCATTTTAATTTTTAATGGTATTTATTAGTGATTTCACTTTTTCTAGAACAATTCTGTAGGCGATTAGTCTTTGCAGAAAAAGACTTATCTGTGTTTTCTACTCTTTGTTTTCTTACTTTTCTTGGAGTAAATTCAGTTCTTTTTAGCTCTTTCTTATTGTAAAGCTGTAAAACTATAAGTACTTCTAGGCATATTCCAGAAGTTTTTCTTTGTTTGAATGTTTTTTAGTTTGACAACAGACTATATAATCTTAATTATTTTACATGTATAGTTTAGGTGTTTCTCCATTATCATTCACAAAACAGATTTTCTTTTTTTTTTTTGTCTTTTTCTTTCTTTTTTGGGGGGGGTGGGTGTTCTCTCTATACTAGCTCTAACTGTCCTGGGCCTTACTCTGTAGACCAGGCTAGCCTCGAACGTACAGAGATCCTCCTGCCTCTGCCTCCTGAGTGGTGGGGTTAAAGGTGTGCACCACCACTGCCCAGCCAGATTTTCTTTATTAATTGGGAAAAAAAGTTTTCACACCATATAGTTTGTTCACAGTGTGCCCTCCCCCAGCTTCTTCCAGATCCTTCCCACCTCCCCCCACCCACCCAAAACAGATTTTCAAAATCCCGAAATTTTGATTTATGACATTTTCATTATCATTATGTTCTTTGTAATTCCTTATTTCTGTAAGGGTTTCTTTTGATGGGCCTAGGAATTGTGGTTCTGTGGTAGGGCATTTACCTAGGGTGCTAGAAGCCCTGGGTTAAAACCCGACCACCACAACAGAACAAACAATAAAAATATTCTTTGAATTTCCTTAATTTAAATGTGTAGAATTTCAAGTCAGTTTTTTAGTTTGATTTCTGGCTCTAAAGTTGTCATTTGATTGTTAGCGCTCCTGTTATTAGTTCATACATGCTTACTCTCCTGGCCTATAGATACCCATACCAAACTGGGAATACCTGAGGATGTTAATGTTGGTCGTAGTGCTTTCTGCAGTATTCCTAAGAGCACCCAGGCCGAGCAGAGAGACACCAGATAGCAAAAGGGTGTTGAAAGGGGGAAATGTGAAGTTTTACTTGACAGTTCATCTTGTAAAACCCTCCAGGAACCAGCAAGGTGGGTAAGGACATTTGCTGCCAAGGCCAACAACGTGAGTTCAGTCTCCATTGCCCACACAGTGAAGGGAGAAGACCAACTCCTTCAAGTTGTTTTCTGACATGCAATGTGACATGGATGTAAACACACATGTGCATACATACACAATGAATGAATAAATGAATGAATGCTGTTTGAGAACTTTTTTAGTTTCAAAAGATGGAAATCTAAGAGACTTTACAGCTAGGTAGTCAGAGAACAGTACCATTCTGTATAACTTCCTCAACTTTGTACTTGTGTTTGGGCATCGGAGTCATTCTAAGGGGAGTGCACTATTACAGAACATACCAGTGATTTAGGCTACAGTATCAGTCACTACCAAGAACTTAGTTAAGAATATCAGTGAGTACTAGCTCTTTCCCATAATCTTAGTTCCATTCAAAGCAAGTAAAATTAGTAAAGAAGTCAGGCTGTCCATGAACTTCAGTGGTCACCCATTATTTCTGCCATGGCCCTTGTAACAAGTCTTTAATATTGATGTATCTTAGGCTAGAAAATTGAGCTCAATGGTATCAACTCAGAATTGTTTGCTTAAAGGAGATTGTTCAGAATATAGTACAGCAACTTTTGCTAAACAAGAAAACATTCTCAAATTCCCAGGGATTTCAATAATATAATAGATTTTTAAAGCAGTCGTTCTATTAATCAGGGTGCCCAAGTAGAAATTCTATTGAGAAAGATTTATAGTTTGCAGGGGGTGATTGCACATGCCACAGAGTATATATGGAGGCAGGGGACAGCTTTATGGAGTCAGATCTCTTTTACCTTTACATAGTCCAGGGATCAAATTCAGGTGACCAGTTTGCACGGAGAGTGCTTTTATCCCCTGAGCCATCTTACCAGCATCCGATACAGGATCTTGATGCAAGTAAACTACATGCCCTACTCTGAGAAGCAGCATGACAATGGGAAAGCTACTAGACGTCATCCATAAATGGAGAAATATGACACTTTACAGCTCCACACATTCAGCCTTATTTCTAGGTACTCAGGATCCAGGGAAGGCACTATGAATACTCCCTTTCTTTTCCCCCTTGGTAGAGTGCATAATTGAGTTCCTTTAAGATAAAGAACTAAGAACAAATGTCTTTTCTTCCTTCATATAACCTTTTTTCCCTTTTGAAAAACTGGGTTGTTTTGATTTCCTGATCTTTGCATATCTCTAATGTCTTAAAATTTACTGTCGTCAAGAGGCCTTTCCTAGCACACATGAGGCCATGGGTTCAAGCTCCAGCATGGGGAGAAAGACTTAACTTCATTTTTGCAATAATGAGCCATTACCCATACTGTTTTTCTGACTATAGGGTGTGTGTCCCTTATCTGAAATATCTGGGCTAGAGATCTTTGAGATTTCAAGGTTTGTTTGTTTTGTTTTTGTTTTTTTCTTTTTTTTCTTTTCTCTAGGTTTTGGTGTGCATGCGTGTGTGTGTGTGTGTGTGTGTGTGTAAGATATAGATATCTTGAGAATGGGATGGCACCCAAGTCTAAATATAAAAATCACTTGTGTTTCTCATACACCTGTGCACTTGGCCTGAAGGTACTTCTATGTTTTTACTATTGTTTATGGGTAGTTTCTTACTGTTTTTCAGTAGAGGGAGCTTAGGGGTGGTCAGAGCTCTGACCTGTCTCCCCCGTCCAGTAAGTCCACATGAACAGTTTCATCATGTAGCATTCTCCACTTACTGGTCATACTGAAAATTATTTTGTATTTTGGAAGATTTTAGATTTCGTATTTTGTTACAAGAAAACTTGAGCCTGTGAATCAGGTTTCCAAAACTAATTTTCCAGGTGAAAAGATTCCATTCTAGCATGAAGAAATGGATTCATGGGGGAGGGCTGCTATAAAAGGAAGAATTTGATTGCAATTGTGTGCAATTCCTATCAGAGGGTTATAGTTGGGGTGTTTCTTCTGTTTCTACATCCTGCTACAGAGAACTCTTGTTGGCCTGGTGAGAGACCTGAGAGGGATAGCTTTTGCCTTCAATGCCAAGACCAGCTTCATGATGCTCTTCGAATGGATGTATCCTAACTCGTACTAGAGACATCTGCCCAAACAATAACTGAAGTGAAGCTGTGCGTTAGGAGTGGGAAGGAGAAGTGGGAGGAAGTTTGGTAAGGCAAGAGAATGATTTTCCAACAGGTCTGCTTTTTGGTTTGTTTGTTTTATTGTTTGTTTTTCAAGATGGTATTTCTCTGTGTAACAGCCCTAGCTGTCTTAGAACTAGCTCTTGTAGACCAGGCTGGCCTCAGAGATCCTCCTGCCTGTCTCCCAAGTGCTGGGATTAAAGAATTGCACCACCTGGCTGTGGTCTGCTGTTTTCTATAAGCCACACTGCAGCGGGCTTAGGTCACATGTTGCCCTCTGATTAGTACATAAATGAGATTGTCTCCCAGTTCCTCATTGGAATTCCAGATAAAAGTAGTAATGGAACCAAGCACCAAGGCGGGACTGCTGCACGTGGATTTTACTGTGCGGAAGCCAAGCCTTTAATACCAGCACTGAGGGAGGAGGCAGAGACAGGAGGATCCTTGAGTTCAAGGCCAGGCTAGTCTACAGAGCAAGTTCCAGGACAGCCAGGACTGCACAAAAGAAACTCTGTCTTGAGGAGTGGGAAAGAGAGAAAAGAAAAAAAGAGAAAACCAGACATGGTCTCCCATGCCTGTAATTCCAGCACTTGAGAGCTAGACAGGAAATCACGACTTTGAGGCCAGCCTGGGCTATGTCGCAAGTTCTTCTAATGAAAGAAAAGACAAAAAGGGGGGTGGTGGCTGGAGAGATGTCTCAGCAGTTAAGAGCACTGACTGCCCTTCCAGAGGACCCGGGTTCAATTCCCAGCACCCACATGGCAGCTCACAACTGTCTGAAGATCCAGTTGCAGGGGATCTGACACCTTCACACCAATGCACATAAAATAAAGTTAAATAAACCATAAGAAATATTTTTTTAAAAAGAAAGAAAGAAAAGACAGGCAGGAGGGAGGCATAAAAACTTGTAGAGCTAGGAAGGACGTTTGATCTTGAAACAATCAGTCACCAAAATCTGAGGACCTGTTTTTCCAATAGTTTCACTAACATAAAAGGAATAGTTAATCTCCTGTAATATAAGTGGTAAAGTATAAGTGAATACAAAATACAGGGGCTGGAGAAATGGCTCAGTGATTGAGAATACCAACTGCTCTTCCAAAGGACCCAAGTTCAATTCCCAGTACCAACATGGCAGCTTACATAAGGTCAAAAATGCACATAATATAAAAATAAATATTTAAAAAAGAGAAAATACGCTGTGTTCTTCAGAAGAAAGTCACTGAGAATTGAAATGTATCCCTCAATGCCTAGTGTGTGTAGGTGTTTGTGTGTACATAGAAAAACTCCCCAGGTTAGCAAACAAGACAGGAAAGTAAAGAGCTATAATGTAAGTTTGTGTTTGATGAGCGCTGAAAAGTAATTTAAACTCTGTCTTCTGGATTCAGAATTTCTTCCTTAGCATCTCCTTTGTAGCTATCCCTCCTACATGCCAATTCTCCAGCGGGCAATTGAGCTCTGGTACCATGATCCAGCCTGTACCACACCTGTGCTCAAGCTGATGGCTGAATTAGTTCATAACAGGTAAGCGGTATGGTAACTGCTCAATTGCTTGAGAACCCCTAAGATGATTGGTTCACTTTCTTGTGCCCAGGGAGATTGTAGAACACTGCTATCAAATTTGAAAGCTTCTAAAAGTGTGTGTGTTCTTGTTTGAAAGAAGGATACTGCCAGCCACACTAAGCTATTGCTGTCTACAGGAAATAAATCACCAGATGAGCTCAGGACATGTTTGTTTGTTTGGGGGTTGTTTTGAGACAGGGTCTCAGTAGCCCAGGTTGACCTTAAACAATATATAACTGAGGATGACCTGAAACTGCTGATCTTCCTGCCTCTCCTGGGTGCTAGGGTGACAGGAATGTGCCAACATACCTGATTTTTGCAATGTTTCCTGCATACTAAGAAACACTCTTACTAGCCAAGGAAGATCCCCAACCCAGGGTTTCTATCCTTTTTTTTCCCCTGCACCACCAGGATAGTCATTTCTAATAAGTAGTAGGCTTGGCAACCCAGGTTTGTTTTGTTTTTCTCTCCCTGCCCAAACATACACAAGTTGACATTTGGTGATGGTACTGTGTCCGTCATATTTTAGAATAGTGATATATAAAAAGGATATACTTTGTTTTGTTTTTTCACTTTTTCAAATCAGAGTTTCTCTGTGTAACAGCCCTAGCCATCCTAGAACTCACTCTGTAGACCAGGCTGTCCTCAAACACAGAAATCTGCCTGCCTCTGCCTCCTGAATGCTGGAATTTAAAAGGCATGTGCCACCACCACCAGGCTGAAAGATAATACTGTTTTGAGTATCCTTTTTTTGAGAATTTATTTTATTTTTAATTATATGTATGGGTATGTGCCTGCAGAGGTCAGAGGCATTGGCTTCCTCCAAAACTGGAATGTAATTACATTCCACCTGGAATCAGGTGAGCCCCTGATAACAGCACTGGCAACCAAACTCAGGTCCTCTACAAGTAGAGTACATGTTCCTTAACTGCTGAGCCATCTCTTCAGCTCCTAAAATTTTTCTTTAAACCTTTCGATGGTGGCAAGTGACTCACACTTACCCTAACACTCAGGAAGCTGAGCAAGGAGGATGGCCATATGTTTCAGGCTAACCTAGGCTACAAAGTGAGATCCTGTCTCAAAAACAACAGAAAAGGGCTTGAGAGCTGGCTTATCCGGTAAAGAGTTTGCTGTTCTAACAGGAGGACCTGTGTTTATACTCCCAGAAGCCATATAAAAGTTAATTATGGTTATATATCCACATCCATACAGAGACAGACAAATTCTTTTTTTCTTTTTTTTTTTTTTTTGTTTTTTTTTTTGTTTTGTTTTGTTTTTCGAGTCAGGGTTTCTCTGTAGCTTTAGAGCCTGTCCTGGAACTAGCTCTTGTAGACCAGGCTGGCCTCGAACTCACAGAGATCTGGAGACAGGCAAATTCTTATGATGTACGAACCAGCCAGTCTAGGCAAAACATTAAGCTCCGAAGTTCAGTAAAATACTTTGTCTCTCTGGGCGGTGGTGGTGTACACCTTTAATCCCAGCACTTGGGAGGCAGAGGCAGGCGGATCTCTGTGAGCTTGAGACCAGCCTGCTCTACAGAGCTAGTTCCAGGAAAGGCTCCAAAGCCACAGAGAAACCCTGTCTTGAAAAACCAAAAAAAAAAAAAAGTAAGTAAATAAATAAATAAAAATACTTTGTCTCTAAATATAGTGGAGGAACCAGGCATGGTAGCACTTACCTGTAGTCGCAGTACTCAAGGAGCAAGGCTAGCTAAAGCTACATAGTGAGACCCTGTCTCGGGGAGGGGGAGGGGGAAAAGAGGTGGAGAACAGTGTAAACAAGATCGCAATGCGAGCCTTTGGCCTCCAGACACATAGTCAAAGCATACATGTACACACACACAAATAGTTGTTTATTAGCCTAACTGCAGCTAGAGCAAGATAAGAAAAAATTTCAATATACCAAAGTTTAGATTTATCTTACATTTTAGAATAAAAAGAAAAAAATATAACTAGTGCCTTAGCTTTGTGTTTGAGTCATCAGTTTCTCCTGAGATTTTTTAGAAGTACTATAGTGAGGAAGTATGAAATACTCAGAGGAGACATAACCTCCTATAAAGCCTACATTCAAGAGTTAATTATTTATAAAATAAGTATCTGAGAATGCCCAGTCTTTGTCAAGCAACATCTTAGCTGTTATGAACAGAATCTCTGCCCTCAACTCATGTAGCATGTAGTAAGAAAGACACTAAAAATGAGTTCATGCTGGACAGATGGGCTACTATGAATTTAAAGTCAGACTGGGCTATAGTGAGTACCAGACCAGCCTGGGCTGCAGCATAGACTCTACCCCCACCGCCAGTTACAAAGTACAGAAGAGAATTTTAGCAATGATTAAATGCTATTTTTAAAAGTAATAGAATTGAAAGGAATAGGAGGGAGGTCAAGGAAAGCCTCTCAGAAAGGCTGGTGGATTTTTGTTGTTGTTGTTATTGTTTTATTGGTTTTTTGAGACAGGGATTCTCTGTGTAACAGCTTTGACTGCCCTGGAACTCACTTTGTAGACCAGGCTGGCCTCAAACTCATAGAAATCTGCCTGCCTCTGCCTCCTTAGTGCTGGGTTACAGGTGTGCACCACTACCACCCAGCTGAGAAGCTGACATTTAAAATGGGATCTGAATGATACAATTCTGATAGAACTCCAGGTGAAAGCTGTTGTAAACAGTTAATACTGCTTCAGCTACCCTAAGGTAGGCCAAGCTTGCTGTAATTTGAGGCAGAGCTTGTGGCTGGATCCTAGTGAGTAAGCAGAGGACTTAAAGGAATTCAAGTTTGTGGGCAGAGGTGCCTTTGCCCAGAACCGTGATACAGCGGTAGTGAAGAACAGACACTTATCCTCACTGCAATAGGAAGTTACTAAACATTTTATGCAACTTTGTCAGTGATTTTGGTTCCATCATGTAAGGGTGCCATAGCTGCCTGCCATGTGAAGAATAGACTGTAGAGAGGCAAGAGTGGGCACAGGGAGAGCATGTAGGAAATGAGTGGATTCAGAACTTATTTTAGAAGTAGGTCTTGGTTGTGATTATACAGGCAGGAGTGTCAAGAAGAACCTCTAGGCCTTGAGTAGTCAGATACCTTTCTCTCCAAGAGAGCAGCTAAAAGAGATTCTAGCCTCATGAACAGTCAAGGACCACAACTAAGATTATTAAAATGTATTCTTCCTTGCCTAATATTTGAGTGTTAGAGCACTTCAAGTCCCTTAGTGTTCTTAGAAAGTAGTAACAATGCCTGCACCCCTCCTTCTCTTGCCACCAAAACTGTGGGTAAATGCAAATGAAGGATTGTGAGTTTGTACTAACAAATGACTGATAAAAGCTATACCTTAAATAAAACTGAGAATTTAAAAGGGTTAATTTTATCTACCATCCTGTTGTTTGGTTGTATTTTAATGTTCTCATTGTTTGAGGAGCAGAACCTGAACCTAAAATTGTGGGCTTTAAGAAATAAGTACCCTTGGCCAGGCCGTGGCAGCGCATGCCTTTAATCCCAGCACTCGGGAGGCAGAGACGGGTGAATCCCTATGAGTTCGAGGCCAGCCTGGTCTACAGAGCTAGTTCCAGGACAGCTAGGACTGCTACACAGGGAAACCCTGTCTCGAAAAACAAAAAAGAAAAGAAAAGAAATGAGTACCGTCACTGAATAAAAAGTGTGGTTCTTCCCTCAGTGGAATAAGGAGTTTGCAGCAGTAGTGCTGAGTCACCTGTGGAGCACCGGTGAGAACCTGATCTGCCAAGAAAAAACTTTGACTTTTTGTCCTTCTGTATTTCCTGCTCAGATCTCAGCGACTCCAGTTTGATGTCTCATCTCCCAATGGCATCTTACTTTTCCGAGAAACCAGCAAGATGATAACAATGTATGGTAGGTGCTTTAGAGAGGCATGTCCCTGGAAGTAAATCCAACTGTGTGTGGTCTCAGGTTAGACTAACAGTAGCCAGGAGAGCATTTCTATGGGGTGTTGTGTTTCTTATACGCAAGTATTAGACTGCCAAATGTCACCAAAGGCCTGCTGAAATGTATGTTGTCTATGCCTTTAGAATGGGAGGGTTAGGATGACTTAAAATCTATGAACACCAGGTGCGGTAACAAATGCCTTTAATCTCAGTACTCAGAAGGCAGAGGCAGGCACATCTCTATGAGTTCAAGGCCAGCCAGAACTACATAGTAGGACCCTGACTACAGTAAAAGTACTATGAACATGGGTGTATAAATATTCCCTATGTTTTCTCAGGCAATCGTATCCTGACACTAGGAGAGGTGCCAAAGGATCAGGTCTATGCGTTGAAGCTCAAGGGTATCTCCATCTGTTTCTCCATGCTGAAAGCTGCTCTCAGTGGAAGTTATGTCAATTTTGGGGTCTTCCGTCTCTATGGAGATGATGCATTGGAAAACGCCCTACAGACTTTCATCAAACTGCTCCTCTCTATTCCTCACAGTGACCTCCTGGTAAGCCCTCAGCCCCATGGGCAGCATCATGCTCAGATCACGTTAGTTTTGTATGCCTGTGACCATGACTGAATGTTTTTCCTAAGAAACCACAACCTCATGCCTTTAATTCCAACACTCAGGACGAAGAGGAAGGCAGATCTCTGAGTTCAAGAACAGCCTGGTCAACAGCAAGTTCCAGGCCAATCAGGGCTATATAGAAAGATCATGTCTCAAGCAAACAGGGAACTGCAACCTCATTCCTTTCTGCTATAACTGTCTTTTGGTTTTCCCAACTGAAGGAACTATTTTGTTAAAGACCTTCTCCCTTTGTGCTAAAGTACAAAGTGATTCAGCTCATTCTCTTCCTTCTCTTTTGCCTAGGATTACCCCAAACTCAGCCAGTCTTACTATTCACTACTGGAAGTCCTGACCCAGGACCATATGAACTTTATTGCAAGCCTGGAACCTCATGTCATCATGTACATCCTCTCTTCGATTTCTGAAGGACTTACTGCACTTGGTAAGGACCTAGGATGTCTGGTGTGTACCACTTACCAGTGTCTAAAAACATTGCTGATGTAAAATGTTGACCTTGACAACTCAGTATGATGCTCATGGTGTAATCTCATCAGGCAAGTGCTTACTGTTCCTGGCACAAGAGCCACTTTGAGACATTCAGGATATAGTGACAGAACATACTCCTTTTCCTTCCAGAGTTTTTCTGGATAAATTTTTGGTAGATAAGACAGATACCTGATATTCACCATAATTACTCCTTACGTAGTGTGACGGGGGGTGAATATGGAAGAATAAGCTCCTGGTCATGAGAAGATGAGGTCAGGGAAAGCCTGGCATCAAAGTGTATGTGTAAAAGCTGGATAGGAGGTCCATGACAGTTGCAGGAACAGCAAGCACTAGCATTTAGAGGCAAGAAGAAACCAGGAGCTCCAGCTGGCTTGTGCAGAAGGATTATAGAGGAATACGATCACATTGAAAATGAGCAGAAACAGTGTACACGTGAGACAAGGTTCCCTTGGGCGCATTAGGGGATCGGTACTCTCTCTTGAGCATAGTAGAAGCTATGGAAGTGTTTGCTCAGTTCCCCAAATTCCCTCCTAGTCTAACCATTTTGGTATTAGGCTGAGCAGTCATGATAAAAAGGACTTTTAAATTATATATTGTGAGGCCAGGCAGTAATGGTGCACGCCTTTAATAAAATTGAGAATTTAAAAGGGTTAATTTTATCTGCCATCCTGTTGTTTGGTTGTATTTTAATGTTCTCATTGTTTGAGTACCCTTGGCCAGGCCGTGGTGGTGGCGCATGCCTTTAATCCCAGCACTCGGGAGGCAGAGACAGGCGGATCTTTGTGAGTTCAAGGCCAGCCTGGTCTACAAGAGCTAGTTCCAGGACAGCTAGGACTGATACACAGAGAAACCCTGTCTCGAGAAAAAAAAAAATGTATTGTGAGCTATCCACACCTCACTGCCACTTCTATGATACATCCATACTTCTTTCCAGGTCAGAGTCATATCTAGGACAGTCCATCCCCAAGGTATCAGACCTTGCCTTGGGAGGCTGCCTACACACTGCTGGGTTTCTCAGATAAACTGTGACCCTCCCCAAGATGCTTTAGAGATAAAGGCCAGTACATAACCAATTTTAACCAAGGTCAATATTAACAGACCATATAAAATTGAATTTAATGATGCCCTCCTCTACCAGTAACTCAGTCTCATACTTCAGGCCTCTGGTTTCTACAGCTCTTTCTGTTTCTAGCAATGTGGTTTTAGATGAGTCTCATTATCTCTCTATCTCTGTTGTCAGAAGCCACACTTACTTACCTCCTAGAGTTCTCAAGAGCATATATTAAATAAAGTACTTGTAAATTAGTGATGGCCCATGCCCTTAATCCCATTAGTCAGAGGCAGAGGCAGATGGATTCCCTGAGTTTGAGGCTAACCTGGTTTTCAGAGCTAGTTCCAGGACAGCCAGGACTACACAGAGAAACCCTCTCTCGTAGGGGAAGCATTATAGCACTTGTTGAATAGGAATTTTTTTAAGTGAAATAAAATACATTAAGCCAATACTTTAATATTTCTATTATGTATTACACTCCATTGCAAAGTTAAACTGGGCCTTTTGTATAACAGAGACCTTGGCTGAGGTTCCAGTTTGAGCACTCTTATGGGAGTGCAGCCAATATTAATCTATTTGCCCAAGTCACCACCAGCTCAATATTCCTGCTCTCCTACATCTTTCTTCCAGACACCATGGTATGCACTGGCTGCTGTTCCTGCCTGGACCATATTGTGACATACCTCTTCAAACAGCTGTCACGAAGCACCAAGAAAAGGACAACACCCCTGAACCGGGAGAGTGACTGCTTTCTGCATATCATGCAGCAGCATCCAGCTATGATCCAGCAGGCAAGGAACCTGAGGGTTAATTGGCAGTGGTGGTATGTTGCACAGTGGATGAACTTCTGCAAGAGAGGGAAGGCCAAGCAACTAATGTACATCTCACTATGTTCATGTTCTTTTTTTTTTCTTTTTTTTTTAATATTTATTTATTATGTTTACAATATTCTGTCGGTGTGAATTATGTCTGCAGACCAGAAGAGGGCACCAGACCTCATTACAGATGGTTGTGAGCCACCATGTGGTTGCCAGGAATTGAACTCAGGACCTTTGGAAGAGCAGGCAGTGCTCCTAACCACTGAGCCATCTCTCCAGCCCATGTTCATGTCCTTAAAATGGCAGTGGATTTTGAATTTTCTTGATCTGGAAAACATCTGAAATGATCTGAGTGTCACCCACCCCACACTTTGATCCTATCTCATGAGCACTCACTTCCCTGGACATTACTCTTCTCCCTCACTGCTGGGAAATGGAGCTTGAGTTAGCCGCACCTAGCTTTCTTAGAGCATGTGCTCCTTTTTGCAAAGTAGGAACAAGAATACAAGACAAAGCCAGGTGGTGGTGACACACAGCTTTAATCCCAACACTCAGAAGCAGAGGCAGTTGGATCTCTATAAGTTCGAGGCCAGCCTGAAACATGATGGGCCTGCTAGTTGGGGTTTCTGTTCTGCCTGGTCCCCCAGCCCTTTAGCCCCAGAGAAAATCACACAGAGAGTCTCCATAAGTTACAAACTGATTGGCCCATTAGCTCAGGCTTCTTTTTAGCTCTTGTAGCTTATATAGCCCATTATCCCTATCTATGTTAGCCACATGGCTCAGTACCTTTCTCAGAGGGGCAGGTCACATCCTGCTTCTTCTGTGGTCTGGGGAGGAATGCTGAGAGAGCTTCCTGCTTCCCAGAATTCTCTTACTCTCATTGCTCCGCCTCTACTTCCTGTCTGGTTGTCCCACCTATACATCCTGGCTAATGGCCAATCAGCATTTATTTAAATCATGATTGACAGAATACAGACAATTCTCCTGTACCACCAGCCTGGTCTACAGAGCAAGTTCCAAGACAGCCAAAGCTAAACAGAGAAATCACCCTCCCCCCCCCCAAAAAAAACATTGCAAGACGGAGCTAAGATGCACAAGGCCTGGGGTTCAGTCCCCATTACTGCCAAAGAATACAGAGCAAAAAAGTTAGCAAACAGAGAAATCGGTCTGTGTATCTGTTCCTGTTTTATAAGTTTTTAAAGCAACTTGAAAAAAATACAATGCCAAACTGGGCAGTGGTGGCCCACAACTTTAATCTCAGCACTTGGGAGACAGGGGCAAGCAGATCTCTCAGCCTGGTCTGCAAAGCAAGTTCCAGAACAGCCAGGACTGTTACACAGAGAAACCTTGTCTTGAAAAATGAGAGGGGAAAAAAATAATAATAATGCCAAATAGATAATAAAGTAGCATCAGGTCAGTAGTATGACATGTTTAAGCTGATAATGTCTAAGCCAGTTTCACTATTATTTATTACTCTCTAAAAGTAGCAGTAAAATTACTCACAATTTAATCACATTCTTAAAGTGTCATAAAATTGCCTTCTCTAAGACCAGCACTTGGAAAGTAATACACAAAGAGCTTCTGCTTACTTAAATTCTCCCCATCCTATTCCCCACAAGTCAGAGTAAATGGGGAAAGACTTTACATATAAATAAGATTTTACCATAAAAACTTTCCTGGAAACAAAAGACCAAAATGAAGATTCACAAATACTTTTCTAGTTTACCCTGCATAGAAAAAGCCTATTTGGGGGGCTGGAGAGATGGCTCAGAAGTTAAAAGAGCATTGCCTGCTCTTCCAAAGGTCCTGAGTTCAATTCCCAGCAACCACATGGTGGCTCACAACCATCTGTAATGAGATCTGGTGCCCTCTTCTGGCCTGCAGGCATACACACAGACAGAATACATAATAAATAAATATTAAATAAAAAAAAAAGAAAAGAAAAGAAAAAGCCTTTTTGGAGCCTGCACGCTAACTAGATCTCTGCCCTCTTGCTTCTAGATGCTGTCCACGGTGCTGAACATCATCATCTTTGAAGACTGTAGGAATCAGTGGTCTATGTCTCGACCCCTACTTGGCTTGATACTGCTTAATGAAAAGGTAGGCAAGGACCAGCAAGAGGCTCAGGAGATAAGTACTTACACCAGCCCTGACAGCCTAAGTTCAGTCTTTTTAATGAAATCTTTTCCTTATTTTATGTGTATGGGTATTTTGTTTGCATGTGTATATATGCACCACTTTTGTGCCTGGTGCTCTTGGAAGCTAAATGAGGGCATCAGATCCCATGGACCTGGTTGTAAACTGCCATATGGGTGCTGGGAACCAAACCAAGGTCCTCCAGAAGAACAGCCAGTGCTCTTAACTATTGAACCATCTCTCCAGCCTCCACCCCTTCTTAAGAGAGTATGTGTGTGCTGTTAGGTGTTGTGGAGCACAATTTAATCCCAGTGCTCAGGAGCCAGAGGCAGGATAATCTGAGTTCAAGGCCAGCCTGGTCTATACAGCAAATTACGAGACAACCAGATAGTGAGACCCTGGCTCAAAAAGAAAAGGGGTCTGCAGAGAATGCTCAGTGATGAGTGTGTTTGCTGTTCTCCCAGCCCCCACATCAGGCAGCACTTAACCATTGTTGAGCACAAATCCAAGGAATCTGACACTTTCCTGTCATTTGAGGGCACCCAGACACATACACATACAGAATAATAATAGCAAGGTAGGAAAGCCAGCTCCTCTCCCAGCCAGAGGTTTATACAGTAATAAGTCTTCATATGGCTGTCAGTTGGCAAGGGGGTATGGGCCATTGACTAAATATGTCCTGTTCCTACTTGCCTCTTGAATTCTGCACAGTAGATTGGTGGCCTATTCCTATAATCTCAGCATTTGGGGGTGAAGGCAGGAGGGTCAAAAGTTTAAGGTCATTCACAGCTACACAGTGAGTTTGAGGGCAGTCTGGGATACATAAGACCCTGTCTTAAAAATAAAAATCCACAATTAGGGCTGGAGAGATGGCTCAGTGGTTAAGAGCATTGCCTGTTCTTCCAAAGGTCCTGAGTTCAATTCCCAGCAACCACATGGTGGCTCACAACCATCTGTAATAAGGTCTGGTGCTCTCTTCTGTCCTGTAGGCATGAAAGCAGACAGAATACTGTATACATAATAAATAAATATTTTAAAAAAAAATCCACAATTAATGGAAAGGTTGAAGGTATAATGGTATGTCATTTGTATTTTGATAAATCTTGTCTGAAAACCAGAGGCAAAGCTAAAGCCACTGAAGGTCAGGCAATGGTGACATATACTTTTAATCCCAGGATTTGGGAGGCAGAGTAGGTGGATCTCTGTGAGCTCAAGGCCACCCTGGGCTACACAAGATCAATACAGAAACAGATCCAGGTGGTGGTGGCCTTCACCTTTAATCCCAGTACTAGGGAGTCATACGCCCTTAATCCCAGCACTAGAGGGAATATAAAATGAGAGGAGAGAGAGGCTTAGGCTGCTTAGTCTGCAGTCATCCAGCCTTGGTAGAGGTAAGACTTCTGTAGTGGCCTAGCTGCTTTGCTTTTCTGGTTTTAAGGTTAAACCCCTACAACTGTCTCTGAGTTTTTATTATTTGTGCTACATGAAGGAGCACTTTCCTTTAAATAGTGAGATTCATCCTTTTAAAAGGGAAAGTTGTCCCTAGACATCAAAGCAGCTGAGACCTAAGCTCTAGATCCAGCTCTGAGATTTCCCTGAAAGGGGGTCTGAAGCCCGGTCTGTCAACACACACTTACAGCCCCAGCACTTGGGAAGTGGAGGTAGATCCAGAAGTTCAGGGTGTGATGAGTCAAGGGCTTGAATTTTACAATGTAAATTGAATTGTAGTAGACATTACCTTCCTTGGAGAACATTCATCTGCCTTCTCTCACCTTCTGTTCTGCTCCTTGGCCCACAGTATTTTTCTGACCTAAGAAACAGCATTGTCAATAGCCAACCGCCAGAGAAACAGCAGGCCATGCATCTGTGTTTTGAAAATTTGATGGAAGGCATTGAGCGGAATCTTCTGACGAAAAACAGAGACAGGTAAGTATCTGGATCTTGCCAAGAAGTAGTACTGTTATTTTTCAAACCATTGAAACAAGGGCAGTTCCATAAACATCTCTGTTCACCACAGGTGACCTACCTAAAGCAGTGCTTGTCTAGTAGAGGCAAGCTGTGTGTTGAATTTCTCCATGACAAGTATTGGTAGTAACTCAAGTAACCCAAAACGTCTAAAGTTATGTCAGTATATGATGTTGAAATTGAAATGTAAACTTTATTTTACTAAATCTTTAGAGCCATATATAGATTACACATACCTGAACTGAGATGCTAAGTTTTTGTCAGAAATACCTAATCTGAATTACATTTTATAAACTTGACACAGATTGATAGATTCCTGTACCCTGATAATGCTAAATATACTTCAAAGTTTTCTAAGAACTTAATTGTCTAGATTATCTTCATTATTTTATTTATTTAATTAATTAATTTATTTATTTATTTTTGGTTTTTCGAGACAGGGTTTCTCTGTGGCTTTGGAGCCTGTCCTGGAACTAGCTCTTGTAGACCAGGCTGGTCTCGAACTCACAGAGATCCTACTGCCTCTGCCTCCCGAGTGCTGGGATTAAAGGCGTGCGCCAGCACCACCCGGCCTCATTATTTAATTTTAATGAAAACATTTTAACATAAAATTCATTAGACTAATGGGGAATTGAATTTAAATATTATTAAATTTGATTCAGCTCACAGTCTGACTGGCTCACTAGCCATCTGTGGTTAGCAGCTTCAAATTGGACAACATGTGTCCCTGGTCTTTTAGCACTGAGCTTCCTAAGATTGATTCCCATCTCTTGTCGAACAGTTCTTTTTGCCTGTGGTGCTACCAGGAGCCCAATGTGGCTCTCCTAGCTCCGGTTTGACTATCTCTGGCCTGCTGTGAAGTTGCAGGGAAAAAGTAGAAACATAAACAAGGCCACCTTTCCCTAATAGTCGTAGACTAAAGTTAACTGATTAGACACAGTTCCTGTGTTCTGCTTCTCAGTAGCTATTTTTGTGCCTAGGAAAACTAACATTTCAGGCAAAGACCTCATTTCTGCCTCCTCCCCTAACCCCATGCATTCTCTCTGTAGGTTCACCCAGAACCTGTCAGCATTCCGTCGAGAAGTCAACGATTCAATGAAGAATTCCACTTACGGAGTGAATAGCAATGACATGATGAGCTGACAACTCTCGGACTCTACCTGTACAGAGCAGCGTCCCTTTGGTCTGGTCCAGAGGTTGAACAGTTGCAAGGGAGAGGGCCTGACTGATCCCAGCTCCTTCCTCCAGAGGTGTGGGGGAAATGGCAACGGTCAACTAGCTATTTCCCCAGGAAATACGGGGGTGTGTGTGCACTCACTAAGGGGCAGGGCACTGCTGGTTCCCGGGGGACTGGGTGGGAAGGGTGGTGGGAGGAGACAGAGACACAAGTATCTGAGACTCCAGCCCCCTCCTGGGGCCACCCAAGCAGGGAGAGCCCAGTGTCCTGCCACAACCTGCCTTGTATAAACATGTACATTTTTTCATAACATTTTGAACAAGGTTTATATTGACTCAAGTTTAAAAACAAAAAGTGTGACTGAAAAATTTTTACAGAGTCTAGTGCACCAATGCTGATGTGAGGGGTTATGTATGGCGAGTGAAGAAAATGTGTATTGTGGTGGCCTGAAGCTTTATTGGACAAGGATGTGTGAAAGTGCAGAGATATATTTAGTGACACAGTTTAGAGAGGCAAAAAAGGAAAAACTCCAAATGTATATTTTTTCTTAATGCCCTTTTCCCATCCCCAATGATGCGTTCCTGTTGCTGTATTAACCCTTGTTATTAGGAACTCTGAGCCATGTGGGGAGCACCATCCTCCCATCCATGGATGCTGCCCTGGGTCCCCCAGCCTCCTGCAGTGACAAATAATTCCATAAAAATTTCTGATCTTCTTATCTCCATCCTTTCTCCCATTTTACTAACCCTCATCCTCAGACAGATGCCTCTTGCTGTTAAAAGTTGGATTTATGTTTTAGGATTCTTGGTCTCTGTAAGGGAGACAATGGAGAATTGAGCCATTTGCTCTCTTGTTGAGCAATTTGCATGAGTCCACCAGAGGCCTGATGTGTGTGGCCATAACTTTGTCTTCCCCAGCCCTTGAGGCAGTGTGTGTGGATGTATGTGTGGATATTTATGTATGTACCCTGCACTCATGAATGTATGAACTGGAGGAAGTTACTACAGAGGAGGGGTTCTTAATAACAAGGTCTACCTAGCATGAAGTATTTAACATTCTCCCTTGAAAAATATACATTTTTATAAAATAAAAAACATAATAAATGTTTTGAATATTAAAAAAGAAAAGTGAACCTACAGAGGAAAATTCAATGGAGAAAGCTATGCCTTGTACTTTTCCACAACTGTTGCTGCTAGTTGTACACATCTCTAGTTCAGCTCTTACCCACGGGACATTAATCAATTAGGTTTTATTTTTCTTTTCTTCAACCCTCACAAACAAGCCTGTTGATTTTCCTTCTCCTCTGGCGACTGTGTGGTGAATCTTTTCTTGCGTGATCAGGTTGCGGATAGACTTGTAAGGGTGTTTGCTGCATACAGTGTAAGCATTGTGACCGCCAATAAACTTCAGTGGTTTCTACTGACATGGTTTCAGCAGTCAAGTGTAGTGTGTCCAGGGATGTGTCTCAATTAAACATGTGGAGATATTTAAACAACCATGCTTTCTTTTCTAAAAGCAGTGGATACAGAAGTCCCTCTGCCTTATAAAATTAACTAAGACTGTATTCGACTCAATTCTTTAAAAAGTATGACTGGTTCAGCTGACATACTTGACATATAGTGTTATTCTCCAGAGTTGTCCAAATGAAGCCATTCTTCCTATTACCAGGTAATGAAATGACTACCTGCATATAAGCAGTAGCTGAAGAAAGCTCCTTTTTGTTAGTTCTTCCATCTGCTTCTCTGATACAGGCCGGGCAGATGTTTCCCCTGGAATGCCACAGAATGCACAGGCTAGATCAAGCAAATAAAGAACACTAGTTTCTGGGGTTTATGGCGCTGTGATGCACAGTGCTTTCAGTATGAAGGATCTCCATTGCCAGGACCATTGAAAAGCACAACACAATTGTGTTGTATCTTAACCTACACAGGCCCAAATGCCAGTCCTGTGCACATCCTTAGGTGCACTAGTTAGTGCCTTTCTTGCTGTTTGAGCCTTTGGGAGTCAGTGCTGCCTGCTTATTCCTAAAAGGCAGAAACCTATGTTTTCATGTTTATAAGGCAAGTAGAGTGGCAAGAATTTTGAGGTAACAGTTGGTCAACAAAATCCCAGTGTCCTTTCTTCTCTCCCACAAAGTAATCCCAAAGGCAAGAAACTCACTAGGGATGATAGTGGCTTTGGTACATCACAGCAGAGTGTCTATGGTTAACATCTTCCACAGCCCCACCAAACTCTGTAAACCTTAAGGTTGTTACTCTTCAACTGACAAAGTTTCTGCCCCGCTGTGGTATTGAATGCCTTTTAACCCCAGCAATTGGGAGGCAAAGGCAGGTAAATTGAGGCAGGATGATGTCTCTCTCTCTGAGACACACAGAAAAAATGAAAACAGGGATGAATTCAAGGTAGTCCATGAAGGCTACACTGCTCAGCCATTCTGGGCTGTGTGATCATGATCTCTCTCTCTCTCTCTCTCACATACACACTTTAATAGTTTCATAAGATTCAACCTAATATGAAATCCAGTTGTCTTTAACTTTCTTTCCTAGTCATAGAAACTATGTGGGTATCTGTGCTGTCCCTGGGCACTCAGAGCAAGTGATTCCAGAATCAACTTTTATGAACACCTAAGTACATAGGTGTTCTTGTACTTTGATGATTTTTAAATTTTATTGTGTGCATATGTATTTGTTAACCCAAATAAAGGTAATATTTTCCTACTAAATTGCAAACCAAGGAAGGGATCTTGCTCGGAGTTGAAATGTTAGGTTTTTAAATTTTGTTCTTTGTTACATGTTCTCATGTAGGCCAGGTTAGCCTCAGACTTGTGACCAAGGCCAGCCTTGAATTCCTGGGCCTCTTTGGCTCCCTCTCATAAGTACTGGTGTTATAGTCATGTCCTCCATGCCTGGTAGGCTCTGAAATTTTAAGAAGTAATGACTTTCCAGAGTGTCTGTTTTCTAATGGAAAGGGACAGTCTGCATATATGCTCTGTCTGCATATATGACTTTATGACAGAAAAGGGCATCAGATCCCAATATAGATGTTTATGAGCCACCATGTGATTGCTGGGAACTGAATTCAGGACTGCTGGAAGAACAGTCAGTGCTCTTAACCGCTCAGCCATCTCTCCAGCACCCATATTTATCCTTTGAATTCATATAGCACTCAGCACACAGAAGCACCTAATAACCTAATCCATCATCCCTGGGTTAAAAGATAGTGCAGTCTGAGCAGAAGAGAATCACTTAACACTACTACTGAACCACAAGTTACACCAGTCAAGCAATGGGATTCGAGGTCTGGAGAACAAGCCCATAGGATCAAGAAAGAGAGTAAAAGCCAGCCATGGTGGCTCATGCCTGTAATGACAGCAATTGAAAGAGGATTCCCATGAATATCAAACCAGCCTCAGCTACAAATTGAAATCCTATCCTTTCTTGGGGGGACAGTGTTGGAGACATGGTCAAAAGCAGTTACTGTTCTTGCTGACAATCCAAGTTCACACCCAGCACCTACATCAGGCAGCTCACAACTGCCTGTATCTCCAGCTCCATGGGCTCCAACTTCTGGCCCTGCACTCAAGTGCACATATATACATAATTTAATTTTTTTTTTGAGACAGGGCTTTTTTTGTGTGTAACAGCCCTGACTTCTGAAAATTGCTTTCTAGACCAGGTTGGCCTCGAACTCAGGTCTACCTGCCTGCCTCTCTCCCAAGAGCTATGATTAAAGATATGTGCCACCCACACCTGGCTGTAGTTCAAATTTTTTAAATAAATGGATAATGGAGGGGCTGGAGAGATGGCTCAGAGGTTAAGAGCACTGACTGTTCTTCCAGAGATTCTGAGTTCAATTCCCAGCAACCACATGGTGGCTCACAACTATCTGTAATGAGATCTAGTGCCCTCTTCTGGTCTGTAGACACACATGCAGACAGAACACTGTATACATAATAAATCTTAAAAAAATAAATGGATAATGGACAGTTACAAAAAGCTTAGAGGAGCTAAAGCATGGTGGTGCACACTGTAATACACGCAGTAAGGGAGCTGTAGAAGAGTTAGATCCGTGATTGTGAGTGCCTCTCCTCACTCCAAAACTCCCACCAGGAAAAGGGGGGCCTTAAAAGAGCCACTTACACAATAGGTACTCCCCACAACTACTAAGGGCGGGAATATAGTCTTAGAGGCAGAAAATACATGCCTCCCTCCAGCTCTCAAGAGCAGTTAGTAGTAAATCGTCCGAAGCCCAATTCAAGATAACGAGAGGGGAAGTGAAAACACGGAACACAGCCGGCCATGACTTCTTCATTTGATTAACCTCCTCTTAAATCCAGTCTGGGGCACGAGTCACAAAGAATATTGAATTACAAACTTTATTGACAGGCTATAAACACTGCATCAGAACCGTTCCACTCTAGACAGGTTCAACAGCGACCTTCGCAGCCACACCCTTCCACGTGCCTTTTTCGTTTGCAAAGCAAACTTGTCAGTAGACTGTGCTCTTTGCTTATCTGCAGGCCCAGAGACCCAAAAGTCCTCCATACCCTCCGTCCCCATCCCTGAAGTGTTAGGGCCCACTTGTTTGTTTGAAATGATCCTAATCTTGTTTTGTCCCTAATCTGTCCCAGCAACCAAAATGTGCTCTTTCCAAGCCAATACCAAAGGATCAGGTCACATCATGATGGATAACAAGGATGTGGCTTATGGGACGCAGTTGCGTTTGCTGCAGACAGTAGGCAGAGGGTGGAAAGTGGTGAGTGAAGTCCCTGCGGAGAGCCCAGCTTCACCCGCCGCACCTGACACCAGCAGAGCGGCTGGAACCAAAACCTGCAGACCCCGGAAGTGATCCCGCGCATTCCTTGCGTCAGGAGATGCCGCGCCTAGGTGGGCCGCGCAGAATCCCCAGATCAGAGCCGGCCCTTGTTCCGCGCACGCGCAGTAAGGACTTATGCACCCGGTGGTTTCTGACTGCTACCGAGGGGCTTACCTACGCTGGGAAGACCTTTCCCTATGCCCTGTGCTGGCAGAAATCTGAGTTCATTTGCATAGCGTCCTCACTCTATCGGCAGCGGTAGTCCCAGAGTCCCTGTCCCAAAGTTGGAGTGCTGAACCAGTGGAGGAAGTAGCAGGCGCAGCGGGGAGTTCTGAGTAGTACTGCTCCCAGGGAAGCCCTGCCCTGACCAGACCAAGAAAGCGCGACAGAAAGGCGTGAAACACCTTCCGATGAATAGCAGAGATAATATGGCCAGAGGGATAGTGCAACCTTCTTTTGTCTCAGTGAACAATTGGCCTGCAAGAGGTTGGGGTTTGATCCAAAGACCGGCTTCTAAACTTCCAAAGACACCTCAGCAAAGCAGCTCTGTAACCAGTCTCCTTCACCAACCAGCCTAACGGAGAGGACCTATGAGCCCAGACGAGGGCTGTGAGAAGTGGAGGAATCTTGAGAGGCGGGTCAACACAACTTTGTGATCCGCTGGATTTGAATGATTCTCCTCTGATTCTCTAGTTCCAGAATGGAGCGCAGCTGACTGGGAAAGAGGAAGCGCTGGGCAAAACCAAGGCGCGGATTGTAATGTAGAGCATAGTAGATGAACCTGAGGGAAGACCCCACTCCTGGAGATGTCAAAACATTTCTGCAAAATAAATACCAATCACACAGAAACTCAGAAGAGGAGAAAAACTTCATTTACTAAGCAAAAATACCTCAAATACAAAAACCAAAGACATTAAGGAATAAAATAAAAGAACGTTTAGGGATCTGGGGAGATGACTCAGCAGTTGGAAAACACTAGGTGTTCTTGTAGAGGACCCAGGTCCAATCCTCAGTACCCACATGGTGGCTCACAACCGTCCAAACCTCCAGTTTCAGGAACCTTTAATAGGTCTGACCTCGAGCCAAGATGTGCAGACTTACAAAACATCCATCCACATAAATTATTTTTAATTTAAAGCTTTAGAGTAATGTGAATTTAGATACATTCTTACCAAAATGTAAACGTGTCAAAATCAACAATTTGTAAAAAAGGAATAATACGACATGATTACGTGTGGCTGAGTCTAGAATGCAAGTTTGATTTAACCTTCATGAATAAGAGACCGGAGTGATGGCTCAGCAGTTAAGAGTTCTTACCGCTCTGCCAGAGAGCACTGGGTTCAACTCCCAGCACCCACATGGTTGCTCACAACCATCTGTAACTCCAGTTCCAGGGGATCTAACTGCCCTTCCTGGCCTCTGTGGGCACCAGGCACTCAGGTGCTCAGATCTACCACACAGACAAAACACCCATCCACATAATTTTTTTAAATATTCTATAAAAAGCACAAATGTAATACCATATAAACTAAGGAAAAATTAGAGATCATCTCAGTAGATATAGAAATAAAATGTGATGGAATTCTAAATTCATGATATGTTGCTTGGTTGGCAGAGTACTAGCCTAGCACTGGGTTCAATCCCTAGTGCAACACAAAGCCCACCACCATAGGGATTCACATTGGAAGTGGAGGCAGAAAGATCAGAAGTTCAAGATCATTCCCACTGAGTGTAAAGCCAGCTTGGAATATATGAGACCTTATCTCAAAAAGAACTTAGCAAAAAAGGAATAAAAAGAGTCTTTTTATGAGTGGCGATATTGGGGAACAAACCCAGGGCCTTCTATGTGGTACTGAGTGTACTCTCAACACACATTCTTAACTTAAAAGGTATGCAAAAATCTTACCAACAGCATATTTGAAGGTGAAAATGAGATCTTTCCCCTTAAATCCAAAAGCTATCTGTGGTAACAGAGACCTGCAATTCTAACACTTGGAAGGCTGAGGCAGGAAGTTTCAAACTTCAAGGTCAATGTAGAAATATATATATATATGTTGTGTGGGAATTATATATATATGTGTGTGTATATATATATTGTGTCTTGGACAGAAAGAGCAAAGGCAAAAAGGGGAGGAAGGAGGCAGGCCAGGTGTGGCAGTGGTGGTGCACACTTTTAATCCTAGCACTCGGGAGGCAGAGGCAGGTGGATCTCTGTGAGTTCGAGGCCAGCCTGGTCTACAAGAGCTAGTTCCAGGACAGGCTCCAAAGCTGCAGAGAAACCCTGTCTTGAAAAACCAAAATAAATAAATAAATAAATAAAACCCACTGGAACTCAAAAGACAGAGTGATACCTAAAAGTCAATTGTTTGCTCATGGAATTTTTATTTCCAGGCTATTCTACAATGGCTTTCATTATGGTTCTTCATACAAATGTGCAGCACTTTCTTCTTGTTTGTTCCTCTCTCACATGTCGCTTCCACATCACCTAGGGAACTAAAACCGCTAGTTCCCTTTCTTTCCTACAAAAGCCAGTCTTATGACCGCTTGTTTAACCTGCCCAAGACCCTCGACTTGCCTAAATTTGTTTTCAATCACTGATGGGGTAAATAAAGGTTATTTGTACATAATAAAAATATTGGATTAAATTTTAAAAGATATAACATTTTTCATGGCATCTAAGAACATGAAATATATATGAATAATTTTATATCTGTGCTAAAAGCTATTGAATAATGCCAAAATGAATTAGACTGTGATGTGTTCATAACTCGCTGACTCCAAAATCACTGTGATGTCGATTGTCTTCTTGGTGGGCTTTTTGGTGGTTTGTTGTTATAGAGACAGAACACAGGGCTTCACACATGCTAGGCAAGCACTTTACCATGAAATTACATCCTCTAGACCTGACACTGATCTCTGTATTCAATAAAATCTGAAATTTTTGGCCGGGAAGTGGTGGTACACACCTTTAATCCCAGCACTCAGGAGGCAGAGGCAGGTGGATCTCTATGATCTCACAGATCTCCTGCTCTGTCCCCCGAGTGCTGGGATTAAAGGCCTGTGCCACCACAACCAGCCAAGATTGTATATTTTTGCATGGAGGTGACTAAATCGGGGTTCCTGGGAATTTATCTTCCAGGGACTGGAGTCAGAGATAAACGGCTAGTGGGTACTAGGATGGATGCCTAGCATAAAAGGGAGTTTCTTTAGCAACCATGACACCATCTCAGAAAAGTTAACTCAAAATATATCATACATCTAAGAGTCAAAGCTAAAATTGGAGTCAGGTGTGGTGGTTCCCACCTATAATCCTAACACTCGGGAGGGAAGGGCAAAAGAATCTTGAGTTCAAGAACAGCCTTGCCACATAACAAGACCTTGTCTCAAAAAGGAGGGAAAGAGCCAGTTGTGGTGCCACACACCAGTAGGATTTGCTGAAGGAGGCAGGGGCAGGAGGATCACGAGTTCGAGGCCAGCCTGGGCTACACATTTAAAAAAAAAAAAAAAGGAGCCGGGTGGTGGTGGTGCACGCCCTTAATCCCAGCACTTGGGAGGAAGGTAGAAAGGAGGGAAGGAAGGAAAGAAAGAAAAAACAAAGAAAGACAATACATAATTTGGAGTGAAAAAATTTTTGGAATACATATATTTGACACAAACCAAATATCCAGTATATATAAAGAACTTCTAGGAGGCTGGAGAGATGGCCCAGTGGTTGAGAGCATTGGCTGCTCTTCCAGAGGACCCAGGTTCAATTCCCAGCACTCATATGGCAGTTCTTACCTGTCTGTAACTCCAATTCCAGGAGATCTGATGCCAACGCATATAAAATAAATTTAAATAAATTTAAAAAAGAGCCTCTATAATGCAATAAGAAAATAATCTCAAATAACTCAATTTTAATAACTGAACAGGCATTTTGAAAATGTCAGTTTGCTCATAACCAATAATCACTAATATTCAACATCCTTTATCATCAAGGAAATGCAAATGACAAACTACAATGAAATACCACCACCAGACTGAAGATAACCTCAGTGGGAGAACATTCCCTTGGAGGGAAAGAAAAACTAAATGAAATACACCCTCTAGAATGGCTAAATTTAAGAACACCAGCAACGCCACACGTTGGCAAAGATGCGGAGCACCTTACAACTTTCAGACCCTGTAGGTAGAAACATATGACGGTCGTGCCGGTGCTTCCTGCCAGAAGACAAAGTGTCTCCAAGTAGCAAAGATACCCTCTCTCTTGGTTACCTCAGTAAGTCCCCACTGGCTGTGAGCAGTGGTTCTGGCATAGGACCTCTTTCTAGGCCAACAGCTTCACCTGGAAACTGGTAGGAAATGCCAATTCTCTTGGCCCCACCTAAACCTGCTCAATGGGAAACAGTGGAGGTGATGCTCAACAACCAAGTGCCAGGTGATTCCAGCTCAGGAGGGGACTAAGGAAGGAAGAAGGGCTACCTCTTTAAGGCTAATTGGGTACCTCCCCCTGGGCCTCCCCTCCTCTTCCCCAGGCTTCTTAACAGCTTGGTGTGGGAAGCTGGTCCTTAGGTGAAGCTCTGAAGGCAGATGAGGACAGCAGTTGGTGGTAAGACCTACGCCTGGAGGACAGTAAGCTTGAGCAGGGGATGAGTCGGACTTGGAGCCAACTGGACACAACCCTGGTGTCTGCTCCCTCTCCACACTGGGGTTCTGGGAGGAGCCCCAAGGCTGTCAGATAGTCTCCCTGCAAGCTTCCAAACTTGGGCTAAACAAAAATCACCATTCTCTCCGCTGCTGTTTTGAGTGTTTGTCTCAGGTCTGGGGATGCTCTGATCAGGTTCCTGGGGAAGAGAGGCGGCAGGGGGCGAACGACTTGGCCTCTAGGGGTTTTCAGTGGATATGGGCTATAGCCATAATTCCCCAGGCCTCAAGCAAGTCTTCCTTACAGAGGGCTGTGAACTTAGCTTCTGCATTACTCAGGAGATAGAATAGCTGTGCTCCAAAGCAGAGACACAGGACCCTGCCTTACCACTGA
Organism: Ondatra zibethicus; assembly: GCA_004026605.1. NCBI lineage: Eukaryota > Metazoa > Chordata > Mammalia > Rodentia > Cricetidae > Ondatra > Ondatra zibethicus. Next base: position 59,952 of record PVIU01000710.1, read on the forward strand.
CTCGCTTCTGTCCCCCAACACCTGCATCAAGCTACCCAGGAAAGCTCCATGAGTCACCAAAGCACCAGCAGTGTGACAGAAAACACATCAAAGACCATGCTTTGGGGTAAGGGTAAGACTGTCCTCAGCAAAGATGGAATGGGGTTGCTGGTGAACTGTGCCCCTGATGTGGGGAAGCCCACGAGCCTCCCAACGCCACACTGCCTTCTTCTCCATGTAGGCGGTGAGCTCAATCAAGACAAGCAGATTTGCACCTTTAAACCCCAAGTGGAGAGGAAGGACAGCTGTAAACTGTTGCTCAGCACGGTGGGTGTCTCCCTAGGAGAGGAGGAAGGCTGGCACAGCAGCGGTTCCCCGGTCTCAACAAGTAACAGCTTTCTCCCATCATCCTTCTCAGATCTGCTTGGGGGAGAAAGCCAAAGAGGAGGTGAATCGAGTGGAAATCCTGCCCCCAGCAAACCAGGAAGACAGAAAACCACCAGTCACCATTGCCTCCCTGAAGGTCTCTGTCCTGCCTATGGTGAGTCTCTCCCTTCGGGCCCAGGGAAGCTATCTGCTCTAGAGTCATCCTCCAAGGGGCCTGGACATAAACGTAGGTGCCTTCATGCCCTGGGCTTACAGCCATGCTAGGAAGGCAGCATGGCCCTGACCACAGTGGACAGCCATCCCAATTCCTGCTTCCCAGAAGCAAACATGAACAAGCCAAATATCCTCTCCAACAGATACTAGTCAGCAAGACATTGTTGGGAGCTTGTATTTGGGTTATGCGTCTGGAGATGTTCTTCCTTCTAGTGATGTATCTCATGCTGCCCACAATGAATCATTATTCGTGAATAATGGCAGGTTTGTAGTCTGGAGGTTTTTAAAAATTCCTCGGGGGTGGGGCAAGTGTGTTCCCGTAGCACGTGTGGAGATCAGAGGACAGCTTTCCAGGAGCTGAGTCTCTCCTGCTGTGGGTTCCAGGAATCGAACTCAGGTTGCCAGACTTAGGCAGCAAGTGCTTTTACCTGCTGAGCCATCTAGCCTGCCCTTGTTTGTTTGAGACAGGCTCTCATAACCTCAAAACTATAATTTTCTTGCCTCACCCGCTCTGGTGCTGGGATTACAGATAATATGCCAACACACAGGGCCCTTTTCCCTTTCCTAGAACCTCGCTGCCTTGCTCCATGGGCTAGGACTTTGGGTATAATACAAATACTTCCTGACTTAAAACTAGATGTGTAAGTTAAACTTTCACGACTGGGAAAAGCCTTTACTATGCTCATCCCATGACGCACCCTAGTTTAGCCCCCTGACTTGCTGTAGGAGCAACATTTGTTTGCCTTTGAGAAAGCAGGGTGGGGAGAATGTCATGGAGCTCCCTCCCATAGCCCTGACTACACAGGATCGTATCACAATTATCACTGGCCTAGGAAAAGATCAAAATTCAGAATTCAGGTGTGTTTTTCATCGAATGGGTTTAATTTTCGCTTCACCATAAAGTCAAATCTCCAGAGTAATTGGGAACTGTAATTAGATAAATGTGAGCCAACGATCTTGCCTCTTCCTTGATTTAAGATGACTCTCTATGAGGTGATTGACAGATACCCTTCACCAAATGAATGAAGCCCCCATCTAGTCCTCCTGGGCTTTAAAGCTTTTATTTTTCATGAATAGGGAGTTTAAACGTCATCAACTGCTTTTTAAAGATTTTTACTTATTTCCATTTTCCCTGTGTGGGTGTTTTGCCTGCACATGTCTGCACACCACATTTGGACCTGGTTCCCACAGAGGCCAGAAGGGGGCCTGGAAACTGGAGTTGCAGGTGGTCGTGAAACACTGGGCGGGGCTGGAACTTGAGCTCCGCTCCTCTTGAAGAGCAGCCAGTCCTTCTTTCCAGCCCCTCAAATGCTTTTGACTCCCTTGAGCCCGGGCCCTTCCTCCACATCCCATCACTCTGTACATACCATTAGGTTGATAGAATAGCATTTGAGCTTTTGGGGTCCTTTAACTTAATCATGTGAATTATTGATTCACTTTAATACGTTGACATCTTTTGGGGGGCGCGGGGTTTGAAGAGAAGGTTTCTCTGTGTAGCTACGGCTGCCCTGGAACTTGCTCTATAAACCAGGCTGGCCTCAAACGCACAGAGATCTGCCTGCCTCTGCCACCCGAGCCCAGCTTGATATCTTTCTTTACTTAAGGGTTCCTCTGGGGTGGGTGGGTGGGGGTGAACATAGCACAGCGCACATGTGGCAATCAGAACAGCTTCGTGGAATTCTTCTCCCCTCAAGCCTGCTGTGAGTTCAGGGCCCTAACTCTGGCTGCCAGGCTTGCTCAGCAGGGCCCTTTCCTCACTGAACATCCCACCAGCTGAGCCATCTCACTTCCTTCCTTTCCTTTGTTTCCGTTTTGTTGTTCTTTTTTTTCTCCCCTATTTTTTTCTATGATATTTATTGAGCTCTACATTTTTCTCTGCTCCCCTCCCTGCCTCTCCTCTCCCCCTTCAATCCTCCCCCAAGGTCCCCATGCTCCCAATTTACCCAGGAGATCTTGTCTTTTTATACTTTCTTCTTCCCGTGTAGATTATGTCTATGTAAGTCTCTTAGTGTCCATATTGTTTAAGTTCTCTGGGATTGTGGTTTGTAGGCTGGTTTTCTTTGCTTTATGTTTAAAAACCACCTATGAGTGAGTACATGTGATAATTGTCTTTCTGTGTCTGGATTACCTCACTCAAAATAGTGTTTTCTAGCTCCATCCATTTTCCTGCAAAATTCAAGCTGTCGTTATTTTTATCTGCTGTGTAGTACTCCATTGTGTAAATGTACCACATTTTTTTTTTATCCATTCTTCGATCGAGGGGCATTTAGGTTGTTTCCAGTTTCTGTCTATGACAAACAAAACTGCTATGAACATAGTTGAGCACATGTCCTTGTGGCACGATTGAGCATCTTTTGGATATATACCCAAAAAAAAGTGGTATTACTGGGTCTTGAGGAAGGTTGTTTCCTAATTTTCTGAGAAATCACCACACTGACATCCAAAGGAGTTGTACCAGCTTGCATTCCCACCAGCAATGCAGAAGTGTTCCCTTTTCCCCACATCCTCTCCAGCATAAGTTATCATCAGTGTTTTTGGTCTTGGCCATTCTTATAAGTGTAAGGTGGAATCTCAGAGTTGTTTTGATTTGCATTTCTCTGACTAAGGATGCTGAACAGTTCCTTAAGTGTCTTTCAGCCATTTTAGATTCCTCTGTTGAGTTCTCTGTTTGGGTCTGTACTCCATTTTTTTATTGGATTACGTGATCTTTTGGTGTCCAATTTCTTGAGTTCTTTGTATATTTTGGAGATCAGATCTCTGTCTGATGTGGGGTTAGTGAAGATCTTTTCCCATTCTGTAGGCCGTCGTTTTGTCTTGTTGACCGTGTCCTTTGCTTTACAGAAGCTTTTCAGTTTCAGGAGGTCCCATTTATTAATTGTTTCTCTCAGTGTCTGTGCTGCTGGGGTTCTATTTAGGAAGTGGTTGCCTGTGCCAATGCGTTCAAGTGTACTTCCCACTTTCTCTTCTATAAGGTTCAGTGTGGCTGGCTTTATGTTGAGGTCTTTGATCCATTTGGAGTTGAGTTTTGTGCATGATGATAGACATGGATCTATTTTCATTTTTCTACATGTTGCTATCCAGTTATGCCAGCACCACTTGTTGAATATGCTTTCTTTTTTCCATTTGATATTTTTTGCTTTATCAAATATCAGATGTTCGAAGATGTGTGGATTGATATCCGGGTCTTCTATTCAGTTCCATTGGTCCTCCTGTCTGTTCTTATGCCAGTACCAGGCTGTCTTCAGTACTGTAGCTGTTTTGTTGTTCTTATTGTTCTTTGAGACCCAGTCCAAAATGGCCTCAAACTGTCAGTGGTCCTTCCGGCTGTCCCTCCTCCCAAGTGCTGGGATACAGGTGTGCACCACAGAATTCCTTTTTGTTGTTGTTGTTGTTTGCTTGTTTGTTTGTTAAGATCAGGGTTTCTCTGTGTAGCCCTGGCTGTCCTGGAACTCACTCTGTACACCAGGATGGCCTTGAACTCATAGAGATCCACCTGCCTCTGCCTTCCAAGTGCTGGGATTAAAGGTGTATGCCACCACCAGCTTTTTTTTTTCTTTTCTTCAGTGAAAAATAGAAAAGAGATTAATTCAGTGTGGCCATATTGGGAAGAAGATCATTTTGTGTCTGGGGTTGTTTTGTTCTGAGATAGTCTCACTCATGTCACCCAGATTGGCTGGAACTTAAAATCTTCCTGCCTCTGCCTCTTCAATGCTGGGATGACATCATGGTGTGACCAGCCCCTACCAGGGGGCCGGGCTGAGTTACCTGTGTCTTCTATGTTGCTCTGATGCCCCTTCCCACCACAGGTCTCAATGACAGGTGTGGAGCTTTGTCCCCCAGTGACTTTCCGGCTCCGGGCTGGTTCAGGACCTGTGTTCCTCAGTGGCCAGGAATGTTATGGTAAGTTGAGGTGTCCTGTGTACCTGAGGCCTTAGGAGAGTCTTGACTTCTTTTTTTTTTTTTTTTACAACTCCTCCAAGGGCAAATGACTGCCAATGAACTAGAAGGCTGTGGCAAGGCTGTAGCCTTAACTCTTCGCTTGCCTTTCCATGTCTTCTGTGGGCCTCAGGCCTGAGCTGTATCTGAGAGTAGTGTGGCCCTTGTTTCAGCCTCAGAGACTATTGCAGGATAAGCGGGGTCTTCCAAGACTCTTAACCCAAGACTCTTGACACAGCCTGTAATCTCAGCTCAAGGCCAGCCTGGGTTACATCACAAGTCCCTATCTCCAAAAAGAGAAGCTCTTAACTCTGGCTAGAATTTGGGAGTATTTCAAAGATTGGCTACTAGTAGGCATGAAGCTATAGCGATAACATGGCCAACAACATAAGCCACTTGCCATATTGTCACCTTTTAAGATCCCCCTCACAGCCTAGTGATAGTAGTGCATGCCTTTAATCCCAGCACTCAGAATGCAAGGCGGGTGAATGTCTGAGTCTGAGTCTAGCCTGGTCTACAGTGAGTTCCAGGGCATCTGGGGCTACATGGAGCTGTCACAAACAAACAAACAAACAAAAAAAAAAACCAAAAAGAGCCACCTCACATTAGGCATCACCTCTGAACAGGTTCCACCACCTCAACATGGCACACAGGGGACCAGGTTTCTAGTACATGAACCTTGGAGAGCCAAGCCATACTTAACCCCACCATCTACATCTCCCTCCCCTGCTTGCCCACCTTTAGCCTTGTCCCAACCAGTTTTCAATACACATCCTCCTCCTACCTGCCCTCCTTCCCCTAGCCTGCATGGAGACTTCCTCTCCCCTGCTTCACTCTGGGCCCTACTGGAGGAAGAGACAGAAAGGATATGGCTTGCTGCAGAAGGTGGACCCTCCTCAGCCAGTGCTTGCCTGGGGATAAACTTGAAGCAGAAAGGAATGGTGGGGAAGGAGCTAGGCATTAACTCAGATGTTCTGATTTCTCCCCACCCTGCCCTATTCCTGCCTACTTCCCATGCCATTACAGAGGCTTCAGACCTACCCTGGGAAGATGACGAGGAAGAGGAAGAAGAGGAGGAGGAAGATGAAGATGAAGATGAAGACGTGGATTTGGATATATCAATAGAAGAGACACCTATCAAACAAGTCAAAAGGGCTGCTCCCCACAAGCAGATGAGCCTGGCTAAGGTTGGGGGAAAGGAATGAGATGGGGCATGAGGATCCGAGCTGGGCCTCCCAGGTTGGGCATTTGGTGCCAGCTAAGGCCACCACCACTGAAGTTCTGTGGGTCTTAGTTGGGACTGCTCAGTACTCGAGTGTGTTCTGGTTCTAGGTCTTGGGGTTAACTCTCCAAATAACACTTGGTTTTTATTCCCAGAAAAAAAAGCTAGAAAAAGAAGAGGAGGAGGCAGTAAGGTAATTCACACTGTTAATTCCCCACCGTGGTCACCACAAGGATTGCAACCAAGGCTTCTGGCATGTTAAGCAAACAGGGTACCACTGAGTTACAGCCCCAAACTTTGTGTTTGGCTTGGCTTGGTGTTTTGTTTTGAGACAGGGTATCAGTAAATTGCCCAGCCTGGCCTTAAACTCGCTGTATAGCCCTGGCAGGCTATGGACATTGATCCTCTTGCTTCAACCTCCCTGGGAACTGGGATGACAGGCCTGGGTACCAGGCCCAGCTGAAACAGCAGAAATTCTTCTGTGAGATAGCTAGTCCTGGGGAGCAGCTATAGGCAATGTCTTTACACACATGCGCATGTGCGGATCCAACAGCTCTGGAGGCTGACACAGCCCCTAAAGTACGAACGATCCTTCTAACCCAACTCTACCTGAGGTAACTCCCCCACCCCAAAAAAAAAAAAAAAACCAAAAAAACAACAACAACAAAAAAAAAAACAGTTCAAGACCTACACTCAAACTCAAACTGGCCTTACCTGACTGTCCTGGAAATAGTGGCATTCTAAATGTCTGCCAATGAGAGAGTTGACCAAACAGCCTCCTATTAATTATTTTTTTTCTTCTCTGGGGAGTAAGGCAAATGGAACATATGTTGTCTTTGGAAGCATGCTAACAACCTAGAAAGGGACAGAATTAAGAGAACAGAGCATGGATTTGTGTTCATTTGATGTCTTGTATTTTAGAAACAGCTTGGCTAAAGTTATACAAAAGATTAACATTGGCAAGTAATGAAAAGCATAAGTAATTTATCCTCATGTCTGTTTGCTAAATTCTGTGCAGTGAGTGAGGGTAACATTAATTTTATAGTTAAAAAATTTAATATATCAGCTCTTCTTTAGAGTGTATTTAAGGGACAACTTATTCATCCAGACCGGAACAATTTCAATAAAACACCAGTCTCAGTACACAGAACAATAAGCCACCAAGACTAGAGACCTCCACCTGAGAAGGAACCAAGGTAAATCCCTGAGGTCCCAAGGCTGTGGAAGCCCCCTCTGCTAACCAGAAACTCAGACTCAATCCAGTCCAAACCTCCATCCAATTGGGGAGCATTCTAAGTCCCCTACCCAGCCAGCGCCATGGGGGACTGTAGGGTGCATGTGAAGATCAGTGTACCTGAGGTTTGTCGAGATAAAACACTTGAGCAGTTTAAAGGGGTGAATGGCAGATTGGATGCAATGATGGCAAATTCTGAAAAAACTGAAAGAAAGTTGGAGACTTTTCCTCTTTGCTTACATAGGCATTGAAGTCCCAAAGCAAGAGTGGACTTGTCTTCAGGATTAAAGCCAGTAATGGCAGCGCAGCAAAGTAGGACCATCAACAAGCCACTTAGATGACACACATCCCAGGCATGTTTCCGAATCCCTGGGAGTTCTGGAGTCTCTTTGGTTTGTAATTCTGAGGACGAATCTCTTCATTCCCCACCCAAGAGATCACCACATCAATCATGTCAACAAGCCTCTTAACTATACCAAGATCCCATCCAACACAGTCTAACAAAACAGCCTCAATCTGCCTGTCCAATAATTGAAAGGAAGGAAGAAAAAGAAAAGACAAAAACATTTTAAGGCTGAGCGTGGTAACACATGGCTTTAATCCCAGCACTCAGGATGCAGAAGCAGGTGTATCAGTTCTAAGCCAGCCTGGGCCTTCTATATAGGAAGGACATCCAGGGCTACTGATAGACCCTGTCTCAAACAATGCATTCAAGTATATATATTGTCTATTGAACCTATACCCCCGTACCTCCTAACCATCCCTTTTATACCATCCCCCTCTTGTTATGAAAAAAGGCTTTTTTGTTTTGTTTTTTTTCAAGACAGGGTTTCTCTTTCTCTATAGCCCTGGCTGTCCTGAAACTTGCTCTAAAGAGTAGGCCAGCTCCGAATTTACAGAGATCTACCTGCCTCTGCCTCCCGAGTGCTGGGGTTAAAAGCATGCGCCACCACCGCCAGGCAATTAACGGTATATTCTTTTTTTTATGCCTGAAAGAAAACCAATAGAAGTCTAAGAAGAAAACACTCTTAAAGAGGCAGAACAAAAAAAGGAAATAAGCAAAGCTGCGGCTAAGCTCAGCGACGGAGGACTTGCCTAGCATGCTAGAAATCAAGTCTGTTCCCTTCCTGCAACACCGCCAAAAATTAGATTCAGATGTGGGTTGAGAATAGAGTTCAGTGGTGTTTCCCTTGAATGCATAAAGCCTTAAATTCAATCCTTAGCACTGCAAAAAAAAAAAAAAAAAAAAAAAAAAAAAAAAAAAAAAAAAAAAAAAAAAAAAAAAAAAAAAAAAAAAAAAAAAAAAAAAAAAAAAAAAAAAAAAAAAAAAAAAAAAACAGAAAAAAACACGAGGGGACAGAACAGCAGGAGGGGTGGCCAGGTAGAGGGATGAGGGACAACCCTGCACCTTTAGCTCTGAGTCCGCCCCTCTCTGGATCGGCTGCCCCAGCTCAGCTCCTGCTTGCAGCTATTGCGAGGGTCACCTATGGCATAAAGCTCCGCTCTCTTGCCCACTCTGTCCCTATTCCTTTCCAGGCCCAGCCCTCAGGAAAAGAGCCCCTGGAAGAAGGTGAGAAGCGGGGGGGGGGGGGGGGGCTGCCAAGGAGAGAGGAAGAGAGGCTGGGAGGGAGGGAGACAGACTCTTCAGTCTCCCTCATCTGCACAGGGGAAAGCTACACCCAAACCTAGGAAGTCCGCATCCAAGAAATGAAGAGCACCTTGGTATCTCCCAAGTCCCAGGGAGGATGACGACCAGCTGTGCTCTGGTGCATGTGTCCAGCCCCTCCACCTGAATCTAAATGTAATAGTGTTGTGGGGGCCACACAGGAGCCCTACAACTCGGCCTTTCTGTTTCAAGAGGCTCTTGGAGAAGAACCCCCACAAGCATGCATAAACCACAATAAAATTTGCATGATCAGAACCTCCCTCTGCCTTTTCCCTGGGTGGGTCTCCTTGCCGCTGCACTAGCTCATGTGCCCAGCAGAGGGCAACCGCGAGCATGTTGCGCTTCCTGGTTTCCACCCCAGGATTGGGTGAAGGCCTAGGCATCTGGCCTCTGCCCTGTCCTCTGTGAGCTGGGGCAGGTGAGGTTTACAAGTACAGAACTCTGGGACCCAACCAGCTTTTGCTACCAGGAAGGGCCTGACCCAGGCCCGAACTGCTCCATTTCTCTCATAAGGCAATTGTCACCAATGGGACACCCACTGGGGGACAATCTAGGCTACTACAGTTGAGACTAGGCCCATAGGACACATAGGCCTGTTACAGGGTGAGGCCAGCTGACAGTTGGAAAACAGTGGGGGGCTACTGCTTGGCTCTGGCTCTTTAGCCTCGTTAGCATGCTGAGGTAGCTTTGGAGCCTGTTCACTGAGGGTGATCAAGACTTCATCCTTGATCTGAGTGGGACACAAGACAATCCCAGAGGCTGTGCTTGTGGAGGAAACTGAGCTCTTCTTGCCTCACCCTGGCATCCCTATCGCCAGGTCAGAAACACGCTGACGAAGAGCTGTCCCCGTGTATGAGTCCCAGGGGGTGGCTTTGACTCCTCTTCCACTCCTTGGTCCTTGGTGCACACGATGCTCATCCAGCCTGGCTCGCTGGTGTCAGTCACAACTACGGCCGAGCCACACTAGCTGCCCACTTCCACCCCCATCCAAATCACCTGCAGCCTCATGGCAGCACAAAGCCAACGGCATGATTTCAGTTCCTGGGAAACGCTTTGGAGGGAGAAACCCAGTGAATAAAGAGAACCTGAGGAGGCTCCTGGGAACAGGCAGCTGCCGTGAAGGGAAGGGGGGAGGATGGCAAGACTGTTCCTGTGAATTCGGCAGGTCTGAGGCAGGAGATGGCTCCAAGTGTCCATCCAGAAGGAAGGCAGCCGTGGCAGCAGGAGCTACAAGCCCAGGGTATACGTGCTGTCCCCAGACTTGCTCCTTTAGCCATCACGACCATTGCCCAATGTGGGTGTTGTTAGCTTCTCTTCTTAAAGGAAGAAAGCAAAGCCGAGAGGCTAACAGTCTGCACCTAGGTCAGGGAACAGGAGGAGTAGCGAGAGTGCCCAGCCTCAGAAGCTTGGCTTTGACCACTACCCATGTGAGGGTTTCCTGCCAGTATGCAGGAAATCTTGTAAGCTGAGGGAGGGGGCTAGAGTGCAGTGTGAGGGAAGCCTATTCATGGCCAGGGGAGGACATAGCAGGGACTTCCCTCCTGTGGCCCCAGGGAAAGCTCTACACATAGGGGCACTTAATATACCCGTTCCACACATGGGGCTGACCAACAGGTACAGCAATGACCACCTGCTTGGATTTGCAGGCCTGTAGCCAGGTCAGGTATCAGCCCACATTGCTAGGGGTGCCCTTTGCCCTGACCCCACCCCCAACCCCAGTGTTCCTACAGGAAAAGGATGGCTAGGCTGAGGCCAGTAAGTCTGCAGAGGATGGGCTGTGCTTGCAGCAGCTGGGTCGTAAGGCACCTGTGAGACAGCCCCAACTGGACTTGGCACTAAGGATGGAGACTAACTAGAATTTTGGTAGCCCCCTCTCACTCTGCTTAGGCCCTCTCAATGCCCTCCATAAATGTAAAAAGACCCTCCCTCCCTAGCTCACTCCATCAGGGGAGACAAGTCTGTCAAAGTTTAGGTAAACTGAGGCTGAACCACGGAGAGAGCCATTGTCTCCCTTTCCCCTCCTTGGCAACATGAGTCCTTTGTCTCAACTGACATTCATGATGGCAGCCATTGCCTTTTTCTCAAAGAGAACCTGGAGCCAGAGAAATGAACTTTTCAAGTCACATAGCAAGGGATGGAGATTAGCTCCAGAACCCAGTCCCCATTCCCTGTTCTTTCTCTCGCGGCCTGCTACTGCCTCCCCCAGGACAGTAAGAGAGCAAACCTGGAAGCCAGGCCTGAAAGCGCCAAATGACAAGACACAAGATGTCAAGGATCCTTCACATAAAGCAGGCTGCCCTACATCCCACTGGTACCAAACTCTGGCTGAGCCTCAAGACTAAATTTCACTACTGGCATCTGTTACCATGGAGACTTCTGCTGCACGAAGGGCTAGCCAGTGGGTGAGTGAACAGGCCCTGTCCCCAGTGATCAGAAACAGGTGCTCAGGCTCAGAAGCCTTGAGTTCTCACTGCCTCCTGGCGAATGAACTCAAGAATACAAGGTATTGATGCCCTGGCCTGTGCCTGTGCTCTGCTTCCAGTTGACACCCCCCCCCCCTTTGAATTCCAAATCTCTAGCTGTCTCCTCCATGTACCTGAGCCCTTTAGCATCAGCCCACCTGATGCCTTGGACTGAATTCAGATGGAAGAGAGGCCTTTAAACACCCTGCCGGGAAGCTAGCGGCCTGGGTGAGAATGAGGTCATATGGGGGGGTGTGGAGGTGTGCCCCGCAGGGACCGAGAGGTGAGCAGGCTGGAGCTGCTTCTAAGAACATCAGACTGTGTCACTGCACTGTACCGTGCTAGGCACTGGGTCCTTAGCCCCTTGACCCAGCCACACATCCTGTTAGAGATGAGGTGTCATTTATCTTCTAGTTTTGACTTTTTTTTTTTCCTTTTCTTTTTTGAAGGCAGGGTTTCTCTTTGTAGTCCTGGCTGTCCTGCAATTTGCTCTGTAGACCAGGCTGGCCTCATACTCAGGAGATCCCCCTGCCTCTGCCTCGAGAGTGCTCCAACTAAGGGTGCCTGTACCACCACACCCAGCTCTGACTTTTTTTTTTTTTTTTTTTTTGGTTTTTTTCGAGACAGGGTTTCTCTGTGGCTTTGGAGCCTGTCCTGGAACTAGGTCTTGTAGACCAGGCTGGTCTCGAACTCATAGAGATCCGCCTGCCTCTGCCTCCCGAGTGCTGGGATTAAAGGTGTGCACCACCACCGCCCGGCAACTTTTTTTTTTAAGATATGGTTTCATGTCCCAGGCTGTCCTTAGACCTGCTGTGTAGCCAAGGGTGATGATGACCTTGAATTGATCCCCCAGCTGCTTTCAACCTGTGGAGCACACCTGGCTTAAGCAGTGCTAAGAATGGGACCCAAAACTTCATGAACATTAGACCAGCCTTCTACCAACTGAGCTACATCCCCAGCCAACCCCCAGCTCTAATTTTCTTTAAATTTGATTCCAACTCCCTCGACTCTCCCTGATAATTCCCACCTTCTCAAACACCCCTTCAGACACACCCCCCAGACCCCCTGCAGAGGCATTTTGAGCCTGCAGAAGAGAAGGTGGAGCTCTAAGGGCCCCAGCCAGATAGAGCTGAACTGAGCCCCTGGGTTGGGGACAGGGGAAAAGTATCTTCTAGCTTGCTTGGGAGGTAGGGGAAGAGGAGGAGCAAAAGCGCAGATCACTTTGTGGATTTTGCTAGAACTCAGAGAGGTGAGAAGGGAGCTAGGGGGAGAGTGTCACCTTCCCAGTCAGCAAAGGCAAAAATAAATCCACCTCCAAGCCGCTCTGAACTCCAGGGAGCCAGAGCTCATTCAGCCAGTCGCTCCTCCTTCCCGTTCACCGCCCGCCCACCTTTCTGTAAGGAGAGAACTGGTCAGCAGCTCTCAGAACCTCAGCTGTCTGTCACATTACAATCCAGTTAAGCCTGTCAGATCCGGTGGTGCACACCTTTAATCCCAACACGGGAGATGGAGGCAGGTGGGTGTCTGTGAACTGGAGGCAAGCCTGGTCTACACAGTGAATTCCAGGCCAGCTGATGCTACTTAGTGAGGCCCTGTCTCAGAAAGAAAAAAAAAAAAGGAAAAAGGGAGGGAGGAAGGAAGGAAAGAAAGAGAAAGGAAGGAAGGAAGGAAGGAAGGAAGGAAGGAAGGAAGGAAGGAAGGAAGGAAGGAAATCCAGTAAGGTCTCTGAGCCCTATAGTGAAAATAAGGCCTCTGGCAGGCTGGACCCTGGGGGATGAGGTCACAATTCCAGGGAACAGAAAGAGACTAGATTCTGGAAATGCAGCTCCTTCAATCACCAGCTGGCTTATTCTGAACAAATTACCTCCCTGTGGGCCTGTTTCCTATCAGCAAACTGCAGTTAGTAGCTGGCTTGGGTACCTCAGCTACGTGGGACTAGGGGCCATATGTCCATACTGCTGAGCACTTCATCCCGGGCAACTGCTAGGGGACATTGGTAGATGGGACCTGGGAGGCTAAGGCTAAGTCTCAACCCCAAAATAAGGGGTTTCCACGTCTTAGAGCTTTCCACACTGGCACTGTCATCCCATTTGGCCCTCCCGTACTCCAATGACTGTCCCATTTTCCCACAGGAGACTGCGCAGGCCCAGGCAAAAGTGACTCCCACTTCTTGGGGTCTCCGTCTCAGACCAGTTTTTGTGACCTTCCAAGACCCCTAGCTACACCTGACGCCCCACCTCTGGCTCCAACCTGTTGCACCCACTGTTCATAGCCGTATCCCTCTTTCCTGGTGGTAAGGGGTGACAGCAGAGAAGCCAAGCTAGCAGTCTCTCAAGCCAAGCCCACCCCTGCTCCCTGGAGGGAGGCTCCTCCTTTAAAGGCTGCTTCTGGGAATTCCCACCCCGAGCCAGAACTCGAGACCCCAGCCCCAGCTCGGTACCTGCAGCTCGTTTTTAAAGAGATGAGGTTGGGTCATCAAACCTGAGGGCGGGAGCGGCTGACCCTGAGAGTGGGAGGGCAAGGCGTCTTTCTCCCTGTGCTTGCCCCACGCCCCGCACTTCACCGAGGCCGGCAGGTCTGTGCGGGTCAGAAAAAAATCAGAAGAGATCGCAGGGGCCAGCCTCCTGATAGAGGACACTCCCGCAGCTCCATCCTTTGCGTCCGGGGACCCCCGCTCGAGGCTGGCAGCCCAAGGGTGCGAGTACGCCAATCGGACCAGCTCAGCTTCGCAGCCTCCTTTGGCCCGGAAGGTGGACACCTCGCACCTCAGTCTCCCAATTACTCCCCCCTCCCCCGCATTCCCCTCCGCTAGCTTCCTCCTTCCCTCCGTCTTCTTTCATCCCCGAAAACCTGTGGCTCCGAGAGACCTGGATTTCTCTGGGACTCTACCCCAGGCGTCTGCCCACATCCGCTCCTGAGTTTGGGGGGCAGAGGGGCAACCGCCCCAAGAAGTCTCTCCGGCGATGGGAGCCGCCCGCCTGCTGCCTAACCTTACTCTGTAAGTGTGCTGCCTGCGACAGGAGTTCTTTTGCCATTTCCAGCCCCAGGAAAATTATACCTCTCTGGGACTACCATCGGGCAGGTGGGGCAAGACAAAGGTGGGGGACGGGTGTGCCTGGGGTGTTCACACCTGGAACTGCCTTGTCTCCCCAAACAGGTGCTTGCAGCTATTGATTCTCTGCTGTCAAACGCAGGTAGGTACCCCAGCCTAGCTCCCCCCGCGTCCCCCCCACACCTTTCCCACCTCACCTCAGAGGTGGGGAGGCAGGACTGGCCTCTTCCAACCCAGCAAGTGCTGAGGTTTGGAGGGTCAGTTTAGAAGGTGGGTTGGCAAAAGACAAACAGGATGGCGGATAGACTGAAGTTTGCCTCTTGGGACCTCCGAACCACTCTGCTTGCTGGCTTTCACTGGGTCTCCCCTCTCTCCATCCCTTTGTGATGGACTTCTGGATGGTTAAGGACTGTGTTGTTTAGACTTGAGGGATAGAGCCCTGGGGCGGTTAGAAGCCGGTGGAGGCGATTGCTCAGGTGAGGTTTGTGCCGCAGGTAGCCGGAAGGGTTTGGGTTCGAAACCACTTGTTTGGTCCATTCACCCGCCATCCACTCTTCCCGACATGCTTGGCCCGTAGGTGCCCAGGGTCTCAGGCACAGTTGGAGTATCCAACCGGATAGGGAGACCCATTACCTCTAGAGTTCCTAGGTCAAACCTAAGGGTTTGTTTGGGAAGGAATTCGGGGCTTACCTCTCCACACTCCCCACACACACACCTCCCACCCCCAAGCCCCCAGCCCAGCCCGAGACACAGTTCCTTTTTTGTGATCCTCCATAAAAATGCAGCTATTAAAATGCACTGGTCCAGAACCGCTCTGGGGAGAGATGGCCTGGCTTTCCCAGGCCAGAGGCCTGTTTCTCTTCCCATCCACTGGGGACTTTTTTTTTTTTTTAAGGTAAATGCCTTTTCTCTGGAGTGGGAAGGGGCTGCCTTTGAAGCAGTGGGGGGGTGGGAGAGAGACAACACCCCCCTTTTTCCTTCCCCCTTTTGCTTCACACATCTAGGGAGAGCAAGAAGAAAGCCCCCAGCCTGGCAGGGAGGGGGCTGGGGGTGGGTCCAACCTGTTCTGGAAAGGGAATTAGCACAATGGTGCTGCTGGCCTGGGCGTTTATGGCCTGGCTGAGGCCCCATTCAGGACTGAGGGAAGGTGGCAAGGCTGTCCTTTCCCCCTTGAAGTGCCCCCTCACCCCCCTGGGAGGGGGGGCAACAGGCTGAACCACAGCCATGCTTGAGGAGCTGTCTGACAAGCAGCTGTCTACCGTGGTGGAAGGGGAGGTCCCCCCACAGCGGGGACATGAAAGGAACAGGCAAGGTCCTGTGGGAGAGGGACTTGTGGGCTGTGGGGGGTGGGGGAGGGCGTGGGCTACTTTTGTGAAAGACTTGAAGGGGGACAAGGAGAGGAGGGGGTTTGGGGGACTGCTATCTGCCCCTGACCTGGAAGAGACTGCCAGGAGAAGGCTGCTCGCCAAGTGGGGCGGACATCCTGAACCTGGGCCAGAAGGCTAAGGCTGAGATAGACAGGAACCCACCCCTGGCAGGGAGGCCTGTGAGGGTTAAGCAGCCTATTCACCACCACAGATGTTAGCCTCAAGTTTCTCTAGGGTGGGATGCATGGTAGGTCCCTAAGTTGTTCCCATTCTTCCAGAGTTCTGGCAGCTCTTGGCCTTTAGGAACTGGAGACAGAAGAACTAGAAGGGGTCAACTCTGAGCAGGTTATATACCTTGGCCGTGACGTTAAGGTTTCACTACCACCACCCTGATCTACCCCACCCCTCTATCGAAGAGAGAGTAGGCCCTAATGCATACAGAGCTGGTCCTAGCTCTGTTTTGGATCAGGTCTGAGATAATTACACTTGGAGCTGAGCATTAGGAACAGGAAAGGTTTCCTGCCGAGGTGAGGCTATAACCAGCAGCTGGCAGCGGTCAACCTCAAGGGCACCTTGGAGAAAACAGGGCAGTAAGTAATGTTGCTGTCCCACTCAGGTAAGGCTGGTTAAGGCAAGCTCCAGTGCGGAGATGTGGCACCGGACAGGCTTGATGTATGGTCAAAATGGCCCCTTTTACCACCCAAGGAGGCAGGCCACTAAGTACCTAGGAAACTGCCTCAGGCCAGCAGTGAACCAAGAAAGCAGTCACTGGTACCTCCTTTACTGCTGCCTCTACCCCCTACACTAAGGAAGCATCTCTCTCTCTCTGTAGATCCTCTAGGACACTATGAATAAGAACCTAAGGGGCCAAGAAATGCCCTCCAATGGTAAAGCCCATGTATTTAACACATCTGCTCTGTGCAGATGTGCTGGGTCTGGGAC
This sequence comes from Ondatra zibethicus, assembly GCA_004026605.1. Lineage (NCBI taxonomy): Eukaryota > Metazoa > Chordata > Mammalia > Rodentia > Cricetidae > Ondatra > Ondatra zibethicus. The sequence goes on from PVIU01000710.1 coordinate 76,412, forward strand.
TTTTCAAGGCTACTGGGGTGGGGTGAGGGGCATCTAGTGGTCCTAATTAATGGAACCAAGACCCCTGAGAAAGAAAGGAGCTCTGTTTTTGAGTTACGTGTCCCATGTACCCATTCTATGGAACATGGGGACAGGACACACAACCTTGAAGGTTTCTTCTAGCAGTGTGTTATGACTGCGACTGTATGCTGTCTCACTGTGTTTCCCAAGACTACCAGCCACGAGTCCCCAAAAGTCACAGCTGGCTCATGCAGCATCCTGGGACGATCATGGACACAGCACTCTTCACCTTGTACCCTACACACTGCAGGGCCCAGAGCCAACCCCACTTCACTTACCTCTTTACCCCTCTCCCCAGATGGACCAATGGTGGTGTCACCCAAAGCAAATTGACACTATTTTTCCCTTGGTAACCGCAAAGGGGGAGAATCACCCGTCTCCTAATTTTAACCAGTACGTGAGGGACCAGGGCGCCATGACCGACCAGCTGAGCAGGCGACAAATCCGTGAGTACCAGCTCTACAGCCGGACCAGTGGCAAGCACGTGCAGGTCACCGGGCGTCGCATCTCCGCCACAGCCGAGGATGGCAACAAGTTCGGTAAGACCTAACCCTTGCCCCAGACCACTTATACTCTGCCCAGCCTGGCCTCCTGGGTTAGGGGGTTTGAGGTATGGTGGGTGGGTAGAGGAAGCCTCTTGGTCCTTCAAGCCTGATTGTACACCATCCCTTTGGTCTGACTTTGAAGGGCAGACTACTTGGGGGGTGGGGGTAACCCTTGCACAATCCGTGAGCCAACAGCCAATAGACAAAGGTCTTTCTTCCTTTCTCTCACCATAGCCAAGCTCATCGTGGAGACGGATACATTTGGCAGCCGGGTCCGCATCAAGGGGGCGGAGAGCGAGAAGTACATCTGTATGAACAAGAGGGGCAAGCTGATTGGGAAGGTGAGAACCGGCACACAAGGCAGCAGACAGATGAGTCTCCCATATTGGAATAAGGGCAGGCAAGGCAGCAGAAATGAACCTTGCTCTTGCCAATGACCTAGTCCACCTGGTTAAAGGGCGAGGTGGGGCTCCTGCTCGACAGAATGAGGTCTTATTTTCTTAACAACCACCCCATCCCCCAATCTTTATTTCATTTTTTAATCTTTCTAAAGATTTATGTATTTTTATTTTATGTGTATGAGTGTTTATCTGCATGCATGTCTATATACCACATGTGTGCCTGGTGCCTATGAAGGTAAAAAGGGGTCAGATCCCCTGGAATTAGAGATAGAGATGGTTGTGAGCTGCCATGTGGGTGCTGGGAACTGAACCCAGGTCCTCTGCTGGAGCAGCCAGTGCTCTTAACCACTGGGCCATCTCTCCAGATCTCTACTAATTTTTTAAGATATTTATTTTTCTCTTCTGTGTATGGGGGTTTTGCCTGCATGGATGTCTATACACCACATGCTTATAGCATCCAGAAGAGGGTGTCTGATCCCTTAGAACTGGAGTTGCGCTTTTCAGCCTCCATGTGGGTACAAGGAATCAAAACTGGTCCTCTGGAAGAGCACCCAGTGATCTTCACCACGGAGCCTTCTCTCCAGCCCTCCCTCCCTCCCCCACCCCCAGTCGCTTTTTAAAGGAGTCCTTGTGGCTCCTGGCTGGCTGAAGGGCTGAAATGACAGAGGATCCACAGGGAACCCGGTGCTGATGTAGGGGATGTTTCCCCAGCAGCGGTCAGGAAGGCTCTGTCCACTACATGACATTGTATGTAATGTGCTGGGGTGGCAGCCCACATGGGGGGCTAAACCGCGATAAGGATTGTAAGTCAGGGCATTCACGTATGGTAGAGTTCTTCCAAGTTCAGTGGGGTTCATGGACATCACTAGCAAGATACACTTACTGGTAAAGCCCCAAAACACTGTGGGTACACAGTACCACACTTCCTTTAGAATTGCCTGGTCTTGACATCCAGTTCTGACTGGTTCTCACCAGGCATCCTCTCCTTTCTCACCTGTAAGAAGGCAAGGCATGTGGGGTCAGGTGTCCCACCGGCTCTTTCTGACCCCTCTCTCCACCCTGGAACAGTTCACCCAGAGAATCCTCATGAGCCATGTCCATGCCTCCACCCCACCCCCAGCCCTGAACTGCGTACTACCCTGACCTTGAGCATTTGAAGAAACTTCAATGCTTTCTTAGCGCTTCCTCAAGGGACATAAATGCCTAATGGTTTAAGTCCACCAACCACAGCCTGTGCGCAATGCTCACAGCTGCCTCACTAGCAGAGGTGCCCATCTCCCCGGGCAGTTCCCTGGAGGCACAAATGGCTCCTTGCGTGGCTCCTACACAAATAGACCCACAGGCAGGCGAACAACTCGGCTAGGGTGAGTGGACAAACTCCCCTCCTCTGCTTCTTTCTTCCATAGCCGAGTGGGAAGAGCAAAGACTGCGTGTTCACCGAGATCGTGCTGGAGAACAACTACACAGCCTTCCAGAACGCTCGGCACGAGGGCTGGTTCATGGCTTTCACTCGGCAGGGCCGGCCGCGCCAGGCCTCCCGAAGCCGCCAGAACCAGCGAGAGGCCCACTTCATCAAACGCCTCTACCAGGGCCAGCTGCCTTTCCCCAACCACGCGGACAGGCAGAAGCAGTTTGAGTTCGTGGGTTCGGCCCCCACCCGCAGGACCAAGCGTACTCGGAGGCCCCAGCCCCAAACGTAGTCAGGGAGGCCATAGTGAGCAGTGTCGGGTAGATGCCCCTCAGCAGCCTTCTCTCTTTTCTCTAACTCATCCAAAGATGGGGGCTGGGGTGGAAGGTGGGGAGCCAGACCCCAAAAGGACCCAGAGGGCATCTGATTCCCAGCTGGGAAGAGACAGCACTTGTGTATCCCAGGGTGGGTACCACACTCTGGAACAGGCTCTTTTGAGGCCAGGGGCAGATCCTAGAAAAAGAAGTAGGGTCTTCCCTGACCTAAAATGCCTGCCTCCCAGCGACTGCCCTTAAACAAGTGGGCAGGTCAGCAGATTACTGGTCTTGCAGAAAACTACTCAAATCTTGCTCCCAGAATCTCGCTCAGTTTGAACCAAATATCCAAACTTCTGACCAGACAGTAGGAAGGGACTTTTGGTTTTGTTTCCAGAGACACAAGAGAGAAACCAATGCCAGCCACTCTTCCTATTTCTCGCCCCAGGCTTGCCTTCCCATTCCAAGCCCCAGAATAAAACCATTTTCCTGCAACCGGGTCCGCTGAAGAAAGGTGGGCAATCAGACCACAGAACTCAACCGCAAAGTGTCTGGTGCTGGCGGCACCGAGAAGCCAGGTGCTAGCTGGGAAAGATGGGCACCCGGGAACACAGGTGCTGCAGCCTGCGTGTCCCGCTGTGCGGTGCCGGGAGGCCCAGGCCCGGGGGACTGGCGGCCCCTCCCTCCGCGCGTTCCGATGTCCAGGCTCAGGCGACGCGTCCCTGCTACCTGTAGGAGAGAAGAAAACCCAACCCCTAGGCGCCTCCCTGAACGGCCGCTGGCCGGGACAGGCGTCCTGTGGGGCCCAGGCCCGGGGGAGGGGGGAGGTGGTAGCAGGAGCGCGGCCCGGGGACGCCAGAAGTCACCTCGCGGGGAGCAAGATTGCTTTTTTCCGGTGAGCAGGGCTGGGAGGGGGAGGAGGTCTGGGACGAGCGGAAGCGGGTGGGGGCGAGAATGTGTCCCCTTGTTCTCCTCGGTCCCTACTGGGGGCGGAGGCGGGGGCCACACCTGAGGGCAAGCCTCAATTAGAGGCGGTCGCAGGCTGGGAGTGGAGGGGGAGGGCGCCCAGCCCCCACCGAGCTTCTGGGGTGGGCTTTCCCAGAGGCTTCCAGGTGTGCGGGAGGGGGGGGAGCGAGGGTGGAAGCCGTAAAACCGCCTCTCCTACTGTGCGCTGGCTTTTAATCTTGTCAAGGGGGAGGTTATTGTGTCTGGGACCCTCCTCTCCATTCTCCTTTCTGCTCATGGAATCTTCAGCCTCAGTTTCCCCCTTTAAGAGAATGTTGGGGAGGAGAAATTATGAAGAGAAATGGAAAAGATTGAAAGCTAACCTTCCCAATTCTCCCAAGAAATTACTTCAAAAAGTCCCGAACAGAAGTTGTAGGGCCGGAGCCTGGTTTAGTCTGAACCGGAGGTGGGCTGCCGCAGACAGAACCAACTCAGAGCTGGAACAGGGCCTGACCCCCCAACCCCGGGCCATTTAGAAGGTGGAGCCGACAAGAGCCAAGAGGGAGGTCCCGCAGGCCTAGGATTGACATTCTCCTTCCAGTTCGTCATAATTGCTTTTCACCAGGTTGCTTTTTTTCTGTCCCCCTATCACAAAGAGCCTTAATCCCAGTGAAGACCGCCGGACGCGCTGGGGGTAGTTTTCTGGGGTGTGTGTAGGGCGGGTGGTCTGGGGTTGCAGCTGATAACTGGCGAGTTCAATGGGACTTTAAAACTGAGGCAACACCCAGCAATTACTTGAGGACAAAGAGTTGGGGCCCCCAAGGTGTGGAGTATTGGGACTTTGGGGGGCTGGGAGGACTTTGAGAAGGAGGGGGGCTCTGATCTCTCTGATTATCGCAGGAATCTGAGACATTCTTAAGACTCTAGACTGCCTCTCCAGCCGGGCCTTGGCCCACCCCTCACCCTCCCTCTTGGGTTAGAGGCAGCTTCAAAGGTGGACTGGGCCCTTTGTCTGGCCTCGGCTTTCTTCTCAGGCCTTTCTCGGCCCCTCCCTCCCTCTTTGACCTCCCCAGCACAGACAAGCCTCTCGGGGCCAGCTCCAGAAAGCCCTCACTGTTTCCTTTCTTGCTTTTTGAGGTGAGGCCTGGCAGGCAGGGACAGAGTATGCCAAAGAGAAAGGACAGCTTTGGAGGGTAGGGCTGAACCGGAAGCCAAGGGGCATCTCTGAAGAGCCTTCCATCCAACCTCCCTGGCTGGGCTCAAAACCCACTCCTCACCACACCTGTTAGTGGTTCTGCCCAGCAGACAGGCTCCTTACCCTAGGTAATGTTTCATAAACCAGAGCCTTCTGGACAAGGTTAACATGGAAACGCTACAATGCCGAAGCCAGAGCCAAGCATGCTGACATACCCCTGTAATCCTAGCCCTCTGGAAGCTAAGACAAGAAGATTGAGTTCTTGCCTGGACTACATGAGACCCTGTCGAAAACAAATAAGTAAATAAAATGCGTGGGTCAAAAGGAATTGATCTCCTCCGGTGATGACTTGTTGGAGGGGCATAATAAAGAGTTTGTGGTAGGAAAGGGACTTCTCAATGATCTCAGATCCACGTAGAGACTTTAGCAGCCCTGGCTGCTTCTGACGATTCCTAAGCAGATTCTTGACAATAGCTAGCCTCTTGCTAGAGAGGGCAAGATGAACCCATCCAGGGAGAGAAGGTGGAGGGAAGCCACAGGGAGCGGCCTCTAATCCTGTGTGCTGTAGTATTACCATACTCTGAGAATATCCTCCACATCAATCTCTTTTGCTCTGTCTTGCCCCTTCACCATCTGTCCACTAAACTCCAAAGGATCTGGTGCAAGGAAGTCAGGAATGATGTCCATTCAGTTCAGATACCACATGGCTGCTTCTATTTTAAGTCCTATCATCCAGCAATGCCCCTTAGATGCCAGTGGCCAGTGGCCAGTGGCCTCCCAGTTACCAAGCCAGAATCTTCCTCCAGTCCTCAGCCTTGGCCTCCCTGGCTTCACTGCCCTGTTCCCATAGAAACCTCTCTAAGGGGGGCTGGAGAGATGGCTCAGCAGTTAAAAGCACTGACTGCTCTTCCAGAGGACCCAGGTTCAATTCTCAGGACCTACATGGCAGCTAACAACTGTCTGTAACTCCAAGACACCCTCACACAGACACACATACAGGCAAAACAGCAGCGCACATAAAATAAAAATAATAATAATAATAAATCTCTCTAAGTCTCTCTATGGGCTTCCCTCCTGAGTATTGTCCTTAGAAGCTATGGGCAGGCACCCCTGGTAGGGCTCCCTAGGCTCTGCCTACCCACCCACTCCTGTGCATCCACCAATTTCCAAACACGCAGGTCTGCGAGGGCCATCACGAACAAACCTCCTGTCCAGCCTTATAGGCACTAGCCAAACAAGTACACTTTCCTGGTGCATTTATTTAATTATTCTTTATCAATAAAAAATCTGGAGTCAGATACTCCTATCTGCCCTCAGTCCTCCAAACCGCCTATGGCTAATTTTGGTCAGCTAGTGGCTAGCTCTGCCCTCTGACACAAAGCAAGCTTTATTGTCAGAATACTATCAAAATATCATACAACACTCGCCCCCTCCACACTAATCACACCCCCTCCGTTTTGCTTAGTTTATTGTTTGTATGTGTACATGGTATGTGTGTGACACACTTGCCACCGCATCCATGTAAAGGACAGAGGATAATTGGAGTTGGTTCTCTCCTTCCACCTTTATGTGGGGTCCAGCTATCAAGCTCAGGTCATTAGACTTGTACAGCAAGTACCTTTACCTGCCAAACTGTCTCACTGGCCCTGTTGGGTTTTTTGTTTGTTTGTTTTTAAATAAAAATTTGTTTTTATTTTATGTGCATGAGTGTTTTGTCTGCATGTATGTCTGTGTACCACATATGTGCCTAGTGACTTCAGAGAATACTCTGAAGCTGGAGTCATGGGCAGCTGTGGATCACTTGAGATGGGTGCTGGGAATTGAACTTGGGTCCTCCAAAAGAACAGCAAGTGCTCTTAGATATTGAGCCATCTGTTCAGCCATCTTTCCAGCCCCTGGTCTTTGTGTGTGTGTGTGTGTGTGTGTGATATGTGTGTGGTGAGTATGTGTAAGAGACCAGAGGTTGACACTGGTCTATTGTCTTCTGTCACTCTCCATACCCACATACATACATACATACATACATACATACATACATACATACATACATAGTCCCATGAGACTTGGTTTGACCCTACAGTGCACACTGGTCTAGAACCCACTACCTCACTATGTAGCCCAGGCTGACTTCAAACTTGGAGCAGCCACTTGTCATGACTTAGCCTCCCAGGAGCTGGGATTCCAGGTGTGAACCACCACCACCATCCTGTTCCCACCTCTCAGCTCTGAAAGCTTTGCCACTGGTGTGCTCTCCCCTGGCCCCTCCCCAGCCCTGTGCTGCCTGTCCCTCATGATGCAGGCAGGATGGGAAGCCAGAGCCCTCAGGTGTCCTGGGGAAGAAGGGGTCCTGAGCAGTCACTTTGAATTAAGCATTCATTTCCTCCCTTAGGTACTGAAGTTCCTCCAGTTAATTAAAATGTTGGAGAAGCTGGAGCTTTGGGGCACTTGAATTCTAATTGGAGGGATTAACCCATAAAAGCATGGCTCTTTCATTGAGGTTTTTTTTTTTTTAAATTCTCTCTCCTTCTTAAAATGAAGATAAGAAGGCACCCAGGTGTGGTGGCTCAGGCCTGTAATCCTATCACTTGGGAATCAGGGAATTGAGGCAGGAAGATTTCAAGTTCTAGGCCATCCTGGGCTACTTACATAATGAAAGTCTTTTTTTTATTTTTAAAGAAAAAAATATCCCAAAAGAGTAGATAAGAAGTTTTGAAAATAAAGCTGGGACCCTCCTCATGTCTGCAACACCAGCACTTAGGAAGCTTAAAAAAGGCTGCTGTAGCCCTGGAGGCTGGGCGACGAAGTCTCAGAAGGATAAAAGTTTTGGAAATAAGGAACTGAAATGTACTAAGCTCTAGAGATATGCCTGGAATGTGCAGGTAGGCTGTGAAAACTATCCTCATTTGTCACCCCACTGAGTCCTGCAGTCGGGATCCTTGCTGTCTGCAGGACCTCAGTACAAGGTTCCCTTCCTTGCCCAGGTCCAGTGTGGTTGGAGCTGCGAGTGTACATGGAGAATTAGCTAGACTGTTCGGTCAAAGTATGAAAGTTGGTTTTGGTGCTGTGGCAAGGAAGAGACCACAAAGGGCTTTGAGAAGGGAGTGACAGGTCCAGGGGGCTGGTGGATGAGGCTCTGGGGTCCTAGAGGTTGAGTCTGGTTTCTAGTAGGAAGGGGTAGTGGCTTCTAGTCTCTCCTGAAAAGAGTCACCACAGCAGGTGAGAGACAGAAAGATAGATACGCCATGCAAAGAGAGCTGGGGTATAGAATTGTTGCTTTTGAAAAAGGGTTTCTCTGTGTAGCCCTAGCTGTCCTGGAACTCACTCTCTAGACCAGGCTGGCCTTGAGGTCACAGAGATCTGCCCGCCTCTGCCTCTGGCATGCTGGGGTTAAAGGCACTACCCAGTAACAGTCACTTTATAATATTTGTTTCTTTCATATATATATGTGTTTAATAATTAATAATAATCATATATATATTTAATAATGCTGTGTAGCCTGGGCTGGCCTCAACTTCACAGCAGTTCCATCTCAACCTCCAAGTGTCAGGATTGCAGACGTGATAGCATACTCATCCTAAAATGGCTGCTTTTGGCTTTCATATTCCTTTTCTTCCTCTGGCCTGGGTCTTTGTCCTCTCTCATTCCTCCCCATGTGTCCAGGTGCCCTGGCTCAACATTTCTAGGAGTTAATATTTAGACAGCATAGGGCACCCTATGTGTTACCCGCCCCCCAACAGGTCAGTGCATGGGGTGGGGCCTGGGCACTGGAGTGAGACTTGAGCAGAGTCTCAGCCACAGTCCTCTCAGGAAGCACCAGTGACCTTTCTGGAGAAAGCAGCCCAGAAGTAGGTGTCTGGGCCTGGAACCCTCTTTCTAAGAGAGGCAAGAGCCTCCACCCTCTACTGGGATTGTGGATGCCCTACTCACAAGGCCTGAGAGCTTCAGGAGGTACGTTGGCCCTATCTGAGGGAGGCCTCCTCGCCTGTTGGGTTGGTTGAGGGTATGGGAGAAGCCCACCTAGTACCACAGTCAACTGGCACATGGGGTCAGCGTTGCCAACCCCCCGGGGAAGAGAATTTACATGATTCAGAAGGAAGAGGATGGAGGAGGAACCTCAGATCAGCTGGGCCTTCCCAGGCCTGGGCTGGAGGGGACCCTGTTCTCCACAGATGGGGCAGGACAGAGATGAACAGAGTGGAGGGTAGAGAATGGTGAGGGAGAGGAGGTCTCCTGGCCTGGCTCACCTCCATCACCAGCATGCACTCATTCCCCCACTACACACAGAGATACACACACAGACACACCAAGATCCCTCCTAGCAAGAGATGACCTTGACAACCTCAGGTCGACAGAGGGAGCCCTAACTCTGTGGACCCTTTGGCTCCAGGGCTGATTGGACCCTAGACTATTTCTGCCTAAGGTGTCTGGTGGATGGGGGGGAGGAGGGGGAATGTTCCCAAGTACCACGTGACTGATGTGTTGCAGGAGTGGATTTGGGCCTTGAGGGACTGGAAGAGGCTGTCTGGGACTCTGACTTTTGTCTAGGTCAAGGGGAGAGAGGGAGGGTTTGAGACTTGAAAGAGGTACCCAGGTAAACGGTAGAGGTAGAGGCTGTGGTCACAGGACCAGTCCAACCAGTGACCTTCTTGGTGTTGAATCCCTTGTCCTTGTTACCTTTCCCCACTTATTCCATGGGCTGCCTGGAACAGGGCCGTCATCCTTCCAACCAGCCTGTTGTCTGCCCCTGAATTATGGTTCCCTCCAGGCCAATCCTGGAACCAATCCTGGCTTACAGAGGGTGGAGGGAGGTGGGGGGAGAGCACACTTGCTAGGGTACAGCTGGGGGCACAGCCCCAGCATTATAGGTTCTGCAGGCCCCCTCCCTCTCTCCCTGAGGAAGAAGCAATAGGAGTCAGTGTTTCTCCTCCCCCTCCCATCGCTGCTGAGCTGGGCCTGGGCTGCCAGGAGGTTGTCTTGGCAACGGGAGGCGGAGAGGAGATGCGCTAAGGGATGGAGGTGTATGTCACCGCAGAGGCTGCCGTGTTCCTGCCCCACGCCCCAGGCCCTTGAAGGTACTGAGAACCCTCCCCTCATGTTCCCCTCCTCCTGGCCTTTTCCCTGGACTCTTCCCCTTTTTCCCCTACCTCATAGGTTGGCTTCCATCAGAAAGGGACTCTTTCTGGATATTTGCCTCCTACCCAGGGCTCCTAGCCTACCTCATGCTAGGCTCCTGTCTACACCTCTCCTTTCTGACAATGTACCTCTGGAGACCCTTGTACTGGAAGACATGTCTCCTGGGGTGGGGTCTGGAAGGGGCTGGTAATCGAGGGAGAAGGAAGCTTGGCAGGAGCAGAGTCAGGAGTCCGAAGCGCTGAGTGTCAGAGTCCTGGGTACCTGGTTTCCCAGAGGGATGGAGAATGCTTAGGAGGGTCTCCCCTCCCTCCCACTCTTTCAGACCCAGACTCTGGGCTGCAAGGGTGGGGTTGAAGGGACAAACCATGAGAGCCGAGGCAGAAGCCCAGACTAGCTATGAAAAAAAGCCTGGTAGCTCCTCCTCCAAGGCTGTGTCTCCCTTCCTGCACATTAAAGGTATACCCCATGCAGCTCTCCTGGCCTTTTCTCCCTGCTTCTGTGGATTGGATGTCCCTCCTGGACCCCAGGGTTTGTTGGTTTTTGTTTGTTTGTTTGTTTTTGGTTTTCTTCTACCTTCCACAGGACCAACCCTGACTGCACCTAAGCCAGGGTTCCCTGCCCTCCTTCCCCCTTTCTCAGCCACTCAGCTACCTGCCTCCATCATTTCTCCTTCTGTCCCAGCACCCTCAGGTTACAGTCCTCTCGTCTTCTGCTAATGCGATACACCCCTCCCTTTCTGTCCCCTCCAGTCCTCTCTTTGAAAAAAGGACGCTGGGGCCATATTCTTACCTGTCTCCTTCACGCCCCTCCCCCTGAGATTTTTCCATTCAGAAACCCCAGAGTCCCCTCTCCAGATCCTAGCTTTGCCCCAGTAGCTGCTGATACCATCAGCTGACCGGCTGTGGGCAGCAGTTACCAGGGCAACGCAAGGCTGCCTAGGTAGGCAAAGTCTGCTGCCGGCATGGAGGTGGGGATGAGGCCAGTCAATGCTAATAGGGGTTAGTGTTGAGGTTTCTGATGTACCCCAAAGCCTGGAGTGGCTGATGTTTTGCCAGCGAGGGAAGGCATGCATACCTCTGTGCTGGAATAGGTGCCATCTGTTAGGAAGCTTCCTCTTCAAAAACATCTTCCCTGGGGAGAAGCCAGGTCCTTCATTCTATCCACTGGCCCCTACTGCAATTCTCAGGAGATCAAGGTTACTGAAAATCCAGTGTCAATCTTATGTAGTCATAACCTGGTTCCTTACATCCTTCCATTCATCCCCCTCAGGAGAGGGTTAATCCTTGGATGATCAATTCTGGTACCCCAGTTGTTCCCCCATCCCAGAGGTGGGGACCCTCACAGAGCCTCACTGCTTCTGGAAGGTGGTGGAGCACTATGAATGGGGTTTGAGGTGCAGATGCCTGGAGAGCTCCCTTCAGTTATCAGTAGCAGCCTCTAACCCCCAGCAACATAAACTCTGTTGGAGGGGTTGTGGGGTGTGGATACGGCAGAGCCCGGGTGTGGGAAAGGTGGAAAAGGCAGCGCAGCCAATTCTGCTTCGTCATGATGCCGGCTAATGCGCCCCTTGTTTCAAATGGATCAGCTGCAGAAGCAGCTGAGGAGGACTGGACCAGCAACACACCCAAACACACACACCCTGGGGCCGGCCACTATCAGTTGTTGGTGGGGAAGGGCCCGCCCGCCCAGCGACCGCCCGTCCTGCCCGCCCACCAGACACCAGACGCGGACTCCCCAGCGTCGGGAACCCAAGCTGGTGGCTTGCGAGAGCAGCAGGGTACGGGTGAAGCGGGCGGGGGTTCAGAAGGGAGATCAGACCACTGAGCTGAGACCAGCTCCCCTCCTTCGCCAGCTCCCACCCCACCCACCCTAAGCCGGCTTTCTTCCTGTTATTTGTGCTTCACTAAAGCGCGGCTGGGTTCCTGGAAGAGCCGCCTCCTACCTAGATTCCGGAGAAAACGCGGCAACGCGTGGACCAGGGCCTAGGCCTTTTGCCTCTTGGGGCTTCTGGAGAGCCTGGGCCCCACTGTCTGGGAGGAGGTAGGTGGCAGGGTCCCCTGCCTCTCTTTCTTTCTGGCTTTGAGGCATGGCTTTGGGTAGTAGCAAGGATGCTAGTAGAGGGCCAGCTTTGGACTCTTGATCAGTGGGAGAATGGGTCTCAGTGGCTAGACAGGAGCTTGGCTGTGTTTGACCTGATCAAACCCCCTCCTTTATCTGGGGAGAAGGATCTAAGGTATTGCCATGCAAAGAGTGCATGCGACCCCCCAACATCTGTTTCCTGAGTCCCTCACATCCTGCCTACCTAGCTTATCTGGCCAGAATTTCAAGGGGTGGGGTCGTGGGGGCACAGTCGATGGAGGGCGCTATTATTTATCTCTTTGCTCATGATGCAAGGAATCCTTGCCAGCCTCCCTCCCACCGGGTCAGGTGCCCTCCCGAGTGGCAAGCGATCAGTGAGGGGCCCAACACTGCTGGTTTACAGCCTGGAGTCCCTCCTACTTGAGGCTGGCCAGGTTGGGGTGGGGACTCACTGAAGAATGAGGCTGTGTGGCAGGGTGTGACCACGGTCCTCACCTGCCCCTCCTCCTGCTAGCAACTAATGTACTGGGCGTAGGGGTGGACGGGGACTGGGTGCTGAACAGACCCAGAGGGCGTTCGGGCCCTAAGGGCTCTTCCTTTCCCAGCACCAGACACACCAAACCCCTTTGCAGTGCAGGTGCACCTGTGTGTCTCCTCCCAGGGGACTGGTTGCCAGGTTGTTGCGGGTCTAAGAGAAGAAAGGTAGTGGTGGTGCCCTGGGAGTGGAAGATGTGGGGAAGCCCCCAGGGGGTGGGTCAGGTGAGGGCACTGTGAGCCTTGGGGTCCACGTGCTCAGCACAGCGATGGGTTCAGCAAACCACGCCAGGGGGCTGTGAACACAGAACTGATGCCAAGGGAAGGATCAGTGGGCGGGCGCAGGATCAGTGGGCGGGTGCAGGTAGGTGTCCTCAGCACCATGTGTCATTGTGCAGGGGGGGGGTCCTGGCAGGGAGAGTGGGCGAGAGCTCTGGCAAGGAGGGCTGCAGAGTCCCTGTGTGCACCCATGTGCAGGAGTTCTCTCAGCAACCGCTGTATGCTCCTGTGAGTCTTGTCTCAGTGCAGCTGGCCTTTCTGAGGTTGGGACCACATCCATCCGCCGGTGAGCAATGTCTACAGAAGTTTTTCAGCACTCATGTGTGGGGAGAGTGGAACAGGGACCTCTCCTGAATTCTGAAAGCTGGATTTAGGGTGGGTGTTTCCCCCCCTCCCCAGATCTGTCAAATCAGCTGTATCCCAGGTACTCAGGTCTGGAAGGCCAGAACAGAAACATGTTGGGACCAAGCCTGAGGGTCTGAGGGACCTTGGAAGGAGGAACTTACCTCTCCTGAAGGAAGTGTACAGAAATGGCCTGACGACTCAGGCAGGAGAGAACCTAAGGAAAGTCAAGGGAATCCAGACATAGTTGTGGGGTCAAAGAGAGAGGGGGCACTGCAACCCAGGGCAGTTGTTACTGAGAGTGGGTGGGGCAGGCCTGAAACCAATAGACTTTGTAATCTACTCCTTGTAGCTGCCTGATCTTGTTCAGTGTGACAGGTGTCACACAATGCTGGTAATAGGAGCAGCCCATCCAAAGCCATAGGGAAAGATTAAGAAAAAATTGCATGAGAGAAGAGGAAGTAACAGAGCTTTGCTGGATTGAGAAAAGGTCAGGGGTAAGCTTGGCCTAAGGCTGGCCTTTGGTGAGCCACTGTCCTAAGCAGGCCCAAACCCTGCTGTCCTGTATCTCCACCCCGCCCTACAATACACACATTCATTGTTGTGCGCCTGGTCCCTGCCCTGCTGGCTACACCACCCTTCTCCCACCCTAGGATGCTGTTTTGGGAACTGGTGACCTAGCTGGAGCCTGTCTTTATTTCTGGCATTGAGTTGTTACCACAGCAACTGTGGAGGTGGGGCTGGGAGGGGGAGAGGGAGAGGGTGAAAGGCAAAGAGAGAAAAGGAGAAAAGATGAAGAAGGAAAAGGAAAAACAGGAAGAGAGACAGAGACACTGACTGAAACAGAGGACAGACCTCCCAGCCGCCTGACCTAGCCCACATGGCTGACTTGGTTTGCTTGTTCCTTACTGTCTGTGGTCTTTTCCAACACAGCTCGATGATGCCAAATGCTCCAAGCTCATCCAATCCTTGACTCCCACCCAGCGCCTGCTCTACAGGTGATGTGAGAGGCAGAGAGGCCCAAGTTCATATCAAACCAGAATTTTGGGGGATGCATTGGAAAGAATAGGAACTTCCTTTGGCTTAAATACAGCCCTGGTGGAATTCCAGTTTCCTTTGGGTGGCCTTGGGAGAGTTCATCTCTCAGCTCTTTTTGTCCTTATCTGAAAGTGAGCAGAATGCCAATGTGTCGAGTCCAGCCAGGCTATGAATACCCCCAGCATAGGCATCCGCACAGAGAAAGTAGTAACTGGATTAGGGTGAAGGCAAAGGCTGGACCAGAGCCCACCTGCAATGGTGGATCTGCCTGCCTGTGAGCCTTCATTTCTACAAATCCAGGGGTCTTAATCTCGATTCATCCCTGCCTGAGACAAAAGCCCTGGGATAGGTGGGTAAAATTTGGGCAAGTCTTATCACCCACATCCTGGGGAGCTGCAAAGCTCTGGTTGCCGTGGAGATGAGAGGGAGGGTGGGTGGTTTAAGGTGGGGCCTGGCTGGTGGCTGAGATAAGGCTGGGGCGCCCAGCTGAAGGTGGGTGGGGCTGAGATGGGAGGATGGGGAGCCTGCTGGTTATTGACCTGAGCCTGGGAGGGTTGAAGGGTGTCTTCCGACACCTGGACTAGCTTCCTCCGCTGCTCTACCTCCCTTCCCTTCCCTCCTCCCTCCCTTCCTGCTGCAACCTGCCCTTTCTGTCTGTGCCCACGGAGGTTACAGGAATGTACCGAAGAGAACAGGACTGTGCCTAAGGATGGGAAAGGGATCAGGCCCAGAGGAAGCAAAGCGAGACATTAGCTTGGGTGAGGGGACTCCACGTGGGTTCTGTAGGCAGATGCCTGTGCAGTGCAACTTGGCAGAAGCTGAAAAATCAGCCACCACCCACCACTCACACACCTCCTCCCCTCCCACTCCTATTTTCTTTATTTTCTCATCTTCCACTTAAAACGTTTTCCCCCTGCTGGCCTTCTGACAGCCTAAAATGTCCCCAGTAAGAACCTTATAGCCTGGGATTGTGTGGCACTTAGCAGAGTGCCTAGCATGCATGAAGCCCCTGGATTGATCCCCAGCATTCTGTTAAGCCAGGACACGCAGTGTCCCTGGTTCCAGCATTCTTGAGGTGGAGAAGTTCAAGGTCATCCCTGATAAGGTTTCTTTTATATAGCTAGAGGCCAGCCACTTGCCTAAAAAAACCCAAACCTACGAAACACCCACCACCAAAACCTTCATTCAAATGCAAATGTCCCCACAGAGGTAAAGCTCTGCTAATAGCAGTCCCCAAAAGTTGCTGATCTGTGTACTCGGACTCCAAGGGATGTAGGACCCTGATGTGGCAGGGAAGGCACCCCAGTGCTGCAAAGGGACAGAGGAGCTCACTAACTCAGGCTGAAGTTTTGCATGCAGTGGTCTTGCAGTCAGTGGGCTTAAGTGTGTTCTTGACCCAGTACTTGCTGAAGTCTGTTTCTTCTTCGATGAACCTGAGGTCATAGTCAGTTCACAGGGCTAGGATGTCAGGGTGAGGATGAATGCAGGACTGTGAAGTGCAGGGCCCAGAGCCACACATAACACAGTCTGTAAACACCCACTAGTATAACTCTGCCCATCAGCATTCAAAGTCATGTTCCTGAGTATCGGGCGGTGGGGTGTGGTGTGGTGTTTGTACACATGTAACTGTGGGTCTCCTGTCTGGCCTCATCCCCTGGGACCCTTGCTTTCCTACTCTCAGCACTCTGATGGGCAGCCACTGCTCCAAAATGCACCCCACACCTGGTGTGGGGGGCGCTAGGACTTCATTCTTCCCATCTGTGCTTAGTCCTGTGTGCTCTCCAGAGGGTCCCCCTTCCTGGCGCCCCTGCAGGTGACTCCCCTCACTTCCTGGTAAAAATAGGAGCCTCTGACTGACTCCCTCCAAATGCTCTGGTCTCTTATTACCCAACTTCTTGCTCTTTTCCCTTCTTTCTGAGAAGCATGTGCTTTCTCCAGAGCCTGTCCTCTGTCTGCCACTCTCCCATCCTCCCACTCAGACCCCCCCCACACCTCTCTACTGCAGCCACAAGCCCAGAGCTTCCCTTCTTCAAAGCCCCTTTGCTAGAGCCCTGCACAGCTCCAGCCCTGTGCATGCAGCCTTCCCTGGGAGCCTCCTGCTTCCTCCCCAGCAATGGCTTCAGACTTCCCTGGCATTCTCACTCTTTGATCTCCTTCCCCACCCTTAAACTTCCTGTGCAGTGTGAGACCCTCTGCTTTCACTCCCCAGAGTGGGTCCTGGGATGCTGTTTTGACTTTCTTTCCATTCCATGTTCAGACACCTACCTCTATGCCGGTGGTTCTCAACCTGCGGGTCACGACCCCCTTGTGGTTGAATGACCCTTTCATGGGGGTCCCCTACATCCCTCAGAAAGCACAGACATTTACATTACAATTCATAACAGTAGTAAAATCACAGTTATGAAGTGGCAGTAGTTGGGGGTGGGTGGGGCCACCACACCAGGAGGCGCTGTATTAAAGGGTCACGGCATTAGGAAGGTTGAGAACCGCTGCTCTAGGCTAACAGGCCCCAGGCCACTCTTTTCCAGCCTGGGGTCTTCAGAAGCTCTGCACATGCCCACCGTCCGCCAGCTACCCTGTCAGAAATGGAGCCTTCCCTCCACCCCCACCCCTCCTCTGTGAGTCAGTACCTGATCTGCCGGGGGGGGGGACCCCTCCTGCACCCGCTGTTTTATCATTTCCCCACATTGCTTACTCCTGTTCTGAGCCCCATGTCTAAATCCGGCCCTCGCCCATCTCCTCATGAGACACTGCTTCTGTCTGTAGCCCGATTCATTTGTCCCAAGCACTGTGGAGATCGTGTCGTGTCTTGGCTTCAGAGTTCTTAACCCTCTGTGATACGGTGGTCAGTCACAGAAAATCAGACTCCTGTCTCAAATAGCTCTTCTCGCTGAGTGCTATAATCCAGTCATATTTGCTGTCCCCAGACTGACCCAGTGTGTCCCCATATCCCCACCTTTGCTCATGCCTTTTTATCTTAAGAATCCTCTTTTTTGCTGAAGTGGTGGCACCCATGTTTAATCCTAGTGCTCAGGAGACAAAGGCTGGCAGGCAGATCCTTTGTCTCACAACAAAACAAAACACCTTCCTTTTTAAAGCTGGGATTGGTGGCAATGGCCCATTCTTGTAATCTCCACATTTAGGAGACTAAAGCTGGAAGGTTTTCAGAGTTAGAGGCCATCCTAGACCACATCCTGGACTGTGAGGTCCAGGCCAACCTGGGCTACAACCATCAAACAAATAAACAACTCCTCTTTCCAATTTTTATATGACCTCAAAGTCATACAAAACTACCTTTAAGGCGGTAGTTCCAACCTGTGTGGGCTGCGAGTCCTTTGGGGGGTCAAACAACCCTTTCACAGGGGCTGCCTAAGACCATCGTACATATCAGATATTTGCATTATGATTCATAACAGTAGCAAATTACAGTTATTAAGTAGCAACGAAAGTAACTTTATGGTTGAGGGTCATCACAACATGAGGGACTGTATTAAGGGGTTACGGCATTACGAAGATTGAGAAGCATTTCTCTCAGGCCTCCAACAAGTACCTCTTCTGAGAAACTTCTCCATTCTCCCACAGACTTCTCTCTCTTGATTACTGCCTTATCTGGGGTGTGTGACTGTCCACTTTGTGTAGAGATTATCTTTGGGCATGTTCTCTCCCTAGGGGAGCCTTCATCAGTTCTTTTCATCTTCCTGTTCTCCACGAGACTCAGCACAGAGCTTGGTACCGTGTTCAGTGGGGAAGATAAGATGCTCCAAAGTGAGTGGGTAGGTGGATAAGTCAGTAGCAGATCTACCACTAGGTGTAGATGGGCAGGTGGATGGACAATCACTCACCTCTAGGACTGAGCCATAGGTACAGACCTTATGACAATAGCTACTGATAAAGTAAAAACCAGAGCCTAGCGAGAGAGAGTTGATATCTCTTTTTTGTTTGTTTTTCGAGACAGAATTTCTCTGTGGACTGTCCTGGAACTTGTTTTGTAGACCAGGCTGGCCTCAAACTCACAGAGATCTGCCTGTCTTTGCCTCCCAAGTATTGGGATTACAGGCATGTGCCACCACTGCCCGGCTTGAGCTGACAGTCCTTAAGTGTGTACAAGAATGCATTTTGCTCATCAGAGAGCTGGTTTAAGCATTCCAAAGCCGGCGCTGAGAAGGCTGGAAGAGGGTGACGCTCTAGAACAAGACCCCAGTCACCACAAACACCAGATTTCTCCTAAGTGCCTGATGGAGAGGCCCAGATCCTAGAATTCTTTTTGGTTTGGTTTGGTTTTCAAGACAGGGTTTTTCTGTGTAACCCTGGTTGCCCTCGAACTCATTTTGTTAAGTCGTCTGGTCTCAGACTCAGAGATCTGCCTATCTCTGCATCTTGAGTGCTGAGACTTAAGGCGTGGGTCACCACAATAGTCTCTGGTTCTAGAATTTTTTTTTTCTTTTTCGAGACAGGGTTTCTTTGTGTAATAGTCCTGGCTTCCCTGGAACTTACACTGTAGATCAGGCTGGCCTCGAACTCACAGAGATCCACCTGCCAAGTGCTGGGATTAAAGGCACCACCACCGCCTGGCATGGTTCTAGAATTCTCAAAAGACTTGCATAAGCCGGGTGGTGGTGTCACACACCTTTAATCCCAGCACTAGGGAGGCAGAGGTAGAAGGATCTCTGTGAGTTCAAGGCCAGCCTGGTCTCAGTGAGTTCCAGAACATCAGGACTGTTACACAGAGAAACCATGTCTCCAAAAACAAAACAAAACAAAACAAAAAAAAGACACATCACTGGGTGAGTGTCCATCATGTCCTTAACCTCCCCAGGTCTTGGTTTCCTAGTCTGTGAAATGGATCTACCCTGCAAGGCTGTCGTAAGATGAATTAGAAGAATCTGTGTTTCCCTGTATCTAGTATATATGATGCCCAGCACAGTTACTTGAAAGCTGAAGCAGGAAAAGGCCTTCCTGGATTACAGAGCTGTTCAAAACTGAGTAACTGATTGAGGCCCTGTCCCAAAACAAAGAATGAAGCGAAGAAGGCAAAGCCTGTGGCTCAGTAGGAGAGCGCACACAATCCAGTCTCCAGCATCTCACACACACAGTGTCCTGCAGGTCACATGCAAGCGTTCACAATGACAGTTCTGCTACTGAAGCTGCCCTGTGGCCCTCAGCAACCTGCTCACTTCAGGGAGCAAAGCACCCCACGCTAGGCAGCACAGCAGCCAGTGCTTAAATACCACCTGCCGCGTGACGTCATTGTTCAGAAAGGGGTTAGCACTAGCAGCAGGCACCGGAACAGGATGGCAGGGCCTTTCATGTGCACACCCAGGAGGATGAGTGGCATGCGGGAGGCAGAGAGGTGGACAGAGGTGAGCAGCTGTGGGGATAAGGGCTGCTGACTGTTTTGGTGACATGTGGACAGCAGAATGGCTGAGATGAAGCACGGGCGGAAAAGACTGGGAGAACCAGGCATGGTGGTCCAGGCCTTGAATCCCAGCATCTGGGAGCCTGGGCCTAATAAGGATTGAGAGTTTGAGGGTAGCCAGAGCTATGCAGGGAAGCCCTGTGATGAAAGAGAGAGAGAGAGAGAGAGAGAGAGAGAGAGAGAGAGAGAGAGAGAGAGAGAGAGAACAGGACAGAGCTTCACTCCCAAAGAGAGAGAGAACAAACCAGTGACCTCATTCTTTCATAACTGGCTACAGAAAAGCCCCCTAAATTCACTAATCCCTGGGGAGATAGAAATAATATTAATAGCTGGCCCTCTACATGGAGTGGACCATGTTTTACACACTATGTACGCCCTAATTTACCTACTTCTTTGGTGCTGGAGAGATGGCTCAGTGGTTAAGAGTATTGGCCGCCATTTCAGAGGACCCGTGTTTGTTTCCTAACACTCACATGGTCACTCATCTGTAAATCCAGTTCCCAGGGATCTGATACCCTCTTCTGGCCTCCATGGACACCAGGTATGCATGTGGTACACAGACAAACATGCTGGCAAAACACCCACGCACACAGAAATAAACAAATCCTAGAAACTTCCCAGAGAAGTCTACGACAAGAAACTATTACCATCCCTCGCTTTGTTGCTGTTTTAGACAGGATCCCACACTATAATTCAAGCTGCTTGGAACTCACTGTGTAACCTAGGCATTATGGAACCTGGGCTGGCATGTAATTCAAAGCAATCCTCTGGCCTCAGCCTCCCAAGTGCTAGGATCTAAGCATGTGCAAAGTGCAAATGACTTACCCAAGACCGCACAGCATCCCAGTAGTGGTTACTTCTTAAGCCAGGGCCTCCTAACTTGAAAGGCCCTGCTTGAAGCCACTTATTATCCTCTTCCTTTCCCTCTGTGCCTCCCAGGGCCAGTGTTGGGAGAAGGGGAAGGGCGGATAGCTGAGAGAGTGACCAAGGAGGAGAGCATATGGGCTATTGTCACTACCTAGTACACAGACTGGCCTAAGTTCCTAGGAACAGAGCCTGTGAAAGGGGGTCCAACTTGGCACTCACGGAACAGTGTGGCACACCTTGAGAATGTTCTGGGCACTTTAGGGCAGCGCAGATGTGGTCCAGGACCCTGGGGTATTTTACACAGTGTCTGCACGGGAGTCTACCTGGTTGAACGGAGTAGAGACAAGTCTTAGTGGGGTAGCTTCTGAGGTCCAGCACCAGACCAGGTTAGTCATGGCCATGGCTTCCCCACTCTACCCGACCCCCGTGCGTTTTCTTCCTTGGGCCTCTGGCTCCCAATGCTTCCAGTCTTAACTAAGGGGTCTGTCTCCTTGATAACCTTGGGGGGTGGGGTGAAGAGGTGGCGAGCAAACTGCAGGGAGTGGCACCAGTGGCTGGAGTGGGAGGGGCCAGCACCGCCTGGGAGCTCGCCCAGGCAAGAGCAGGGCAGGGCAGGGGTGACAGGCTTGGGGATATAAAAGCCTGTCCACCCTGGGATGCCAGCTGACCCCTGCCGTCATTTCCTCTGGAGCCAGAGAACAATGGCTTAAAAAAAAACAAGTGCAGCCGATCCACGTAGCTGCTGCCTGGCCACACGCACACACAACTCTATGGTGCTGAGCCCAGCTCTACGGAGCAGAGCTGCCTAACGTCCTCACGGCCCGCACCTCACTGTCCTTCCAGCCACCCGCGGTCAGCAGCCTGGAGAAGCCCAAGGGATGAGTAAACCACAGTGCGCTGCATCGCCCTCACTGCAGGAGCCAGGCCGAGCCTGACGTCTGTCCTCTCCGCGTGCGCGCCGGCCTCCGAGGGAGTGGCCGGCCAGTGGCTGCCGCATGGAACGTCTGCAGAAGGTGAGCGGATTGCACCCCGACCCCGGGTGGGGACCGCTGCCCTCCCGGGCCCGCTCGGGAGTCGCCCGCGCCACCTGGTGGCCACCTCCGCACAGCACGCCTGGTTCCCCCACCCCCATCCTGAGGTCTAGGGCAAGACCCACGCCCACACCCTCGCACCCACGCACATGCCCACTCCGCCACCTTCTCGCTCTCTCCAGCAACCTCTTACCTCCCCGGGGAGCGTCAGCTCCTCCAGAGACTCCAGTGTGCCGGGCTCTCCCTCCAGCATCGTGGTGAGTACTTCTGTTGCCCACCTGCACCTCAGCTGGGAGGAGGGAGGGGCGGGACCCACTTAACCCCTGTTTGTTTCCCCCGACCTCCCCCTCCCCCCGCCGCATGGAGAGAGGTCCTGTGAACTCTTGCAGGTGGAAAGACCCCAGACATCCCTGCGGAAGCTTCCTAGTGCCCTGGAAAGGGCTGGTCTAGTTGCAAAAGGCCTCAAAGGCAAAAAAACTTTTTTTTAAAGCGATGATCTAGAGCGGAGCGTGGTGAGGCAAGCCTATTGTTCCAGAATTTGGGTAGTGAAAAACAAGAGGTTAAGGAAGTTCAAGGCCAATTGCAGCTACAGAGAGCCTTGACTAGATGAGATGCTGTCTCAAAATTAAATGCTCATCCTAGATCCTTAAAGGGAATATAATGGAGTTGTTAACTTATGAGAATTGACATCGAAAACGTTTTCTTGATAACCAATGTGAGGTCAGCGTCCGTCCTTAGGTGATGCTTTGGGAAACTCTGTTCCATTTGGACCATTTCCCTTCAGGCCAAGATGGACAACCAGGTGTTGGGCTACAAAGACCTGGCTGCCATCCCCAAGGACAAGGCCATCCTGGACATTGAGCGACCTGACCTCATGATCTACGAGCCCCACTTTACCTATTCCCTCCTGGAACACGTGGAGCTGCCCAGAAGCCGGGAGGTAAGGGGGGGGTGGTTTGGGCAGGCCTGAAGGGAGCCAGGTAAGTAATGAGTGGGGAATGCCCCTGGCAGACCTTGGAGGCAGAAACGGGCTACGCACAGGAATGAACCCATGTTTTGGGCAAAGTGAGCATCAGACTCAAGACTGGGGTGTGAACCAGCAGGCACAGCCCTAGCTGAACAGTGGAAACAGAGAGAGAGTCTTGTAGGGAAAGAGTGGAAGGTGGTAGAAAGAACAAACCACACAGTGGGAGCCCCAGGAATTCTAGCTGGGGAGTAGAATTGTGGCCTCGTTTTATCTTTCTGTCACAGAGCAGTGATAGTTCATCCTGTGCACCCCAGAGGGTAGTGCATGGGACAATATTGGTTAGGTACTTTGCCCTGTAGTCAAGAAAGAAGTCTCTCTGGTCATGGTCATGATGGCACACACCTTTAATCCCAGCAATCGAGAGGCAGAAAGCAGGCAGAGCTCTAAGAAGTGGAAGCCAGCCTGGTTTATGTAGTGAGCTCCAGGTCAGCCAAAAGGCTACATAGTGAGACCCTTTCTCAAAAAACAACAAGCCAGGCGGTGGTGGTGGTGCACGACTTTAATCCCAGCAGAGGCAGGTGGATCTCTGTGAGTTCAAGGCCAGTCTGGTCTACAGAGTGAGTTCCAGGACAGACTTCAAAGCTACAGAGAAGCCCTGTCTTGAAAAATGAAAACAGTGTTACAGCTCTTTTAGAATTTGTCTAGCAGGTTTTCTGGTGAAAGCTGGAAAACCCCTAAAAAAAATGAAAACAAAACAAAAACAAGAAAAAGAAAGGAGGGAGGGAGGGAGGGAGGGAAAGAAGGGGGGATAGAGGTGGCTCAGCAAGTAAAAGGGCTTCATGCAAGCCTGATGGCCTGAGTGGGTCCCCAAGACCAATCAATGGTGGAGGGAAAGCCCTGACCTCTGACCTTTACACATGTGCCGTGGCATGTATGTGCCCATACTCACACAAAGTCGTAATTAAAACAGTAAATTTTTTTAAAAAAATTTTAAAAAAAAAGAGAGAAAAAAAAAACAGTAAAATTTAGCCGGGCAGTGGTGGTGGTGGCGCACGCCTTTAATCCCAGCACTTGGGAGGCAGAGGCAGGTGGATCTCTGTGAGTTCGAGGCCAGCCTGGTCTACAAGATCTAGTTCCAGGACAGGCTCTAAAACTACAGTGAAACCCTGTCTCAAAAAAAACCAAATAAATAAATAAAAACAGTAAAATTTGAATTTTAGGAAAAGAAAGAGGTCATATTGGTGTGGGCAGGTTGTCAGGCTGGAAAACTTCAGTACTGAGGAGCCAAGGAGAACTGATTCCATCCTGGCAGCTTGTTGGTTGGATTTCATGATTCCTTGCCTGCCACAAGGCTCTGAAGTCAGGGTCAGACTTACTTCCTGGCTGACCCTTGGGGTGTGAAGCATAGTGCTCCCAGATCTGAGTTCATATGAAAAGACTTGGGGTTGGGAGAACACTGGACAGAGGATGGATGAAGGCCAGGTCAGATATTGGCAAGCATCAAGAGGGAAGAGAGGCTAGGAGAGCAGGTGAAATTGGGTGAGTGGGGGTGAGTAGGCCCCTCTGAGGTTCTAGGGTTTAGTGCCTACCTTGACTCTGATAATCCTCTCTCCCTTCACAGTGCTCACTGTCACCCAAATCCACATCCCCCCCACCATCCCCAGAGGTAAGTCGGCTCTAGTCCTCTGCTGGGGCCCCCAGCTCCCCTCCCCCGAAGTGCCTAGTCTCAGCTCAGCAAAGTCCAGGGGATGATAGAATCAGCAAATCCTGGCTGGTTGGTGGTTGGTCACCTGCCAGCCCATCTGTCAGCCAGACCCAGGGCATCCTTTAACCCTTTCCCTCTGGGTAGGCACCCTGAGCAGCTGGATGGAGTCCTTGAGTGTTCTTCTTCTGCTATGATATTGCCCCGGGGTTGGGGTGTGGGCTGCTGGTGTGGGAGGACTTGGAAGGTGGTCGGAGGTAAAGCCACGTACAAGGGAGTGAGATGCGGTATGGTGGCAAGACCTAGGAGCTGCATACCTCTCCATAGGTATGGGCGGACAGCCGGACGCTTGGACTCATCTCTCAGGCTTCAACACCAAGGACCACAGGGACCCCTAGGACCAGCCTGCCCCATTTCCACCACCCTGGTAGGTTTTATTATCAGCCTAGTTGTGTTTTTTCCCCGGGAGTTCACTTTTCCTTCATGACCCCATTCCCTTTCCTCTCAGTCCCTGCTCTTTGGATTTAGACCTAGCTGGACCCTCTGGGACCAGGATGCCAGGCAGAATCAGCAGCGATAGTTGTCTTGTTATGTCTTCCTTCTCACGCACCCAGAGAAGGACAGGAAGTTCTGTTTCATGGGGCATGATGCCAGCTGTCTTGCTCATGGCCTCATTCTGTTTGTCTCCCCTCTGTTCCTGGACCCACCGCCCCCTGCCATCGTGTCCCCCTTCTCATCTGCTCCTGTTCCTCCTCTCAGAGACCACCCGCCCGGATTCCAACATCTACAAGAAGCCACCCATCTACAAGCAGAGAGGTGAGGGTTCCTCCGACTTCCTGGGTGTTTCTCCTGCCACCTGCTGGTAGGGTGGCACTGGGCCACGTGCTGTGAGCTGGGAAGGGATGGGGGATAACTTAACCTGTAAGGGCCCTGTGCTCTCTGCTGTGCTGGGCGTCTGAGATCTCCTAGGTGGGAAGGGAGAGGTGAGGGAGCTGGGGATGAGGTGGGCCAATTGACTGGCTACATGGTTAGATGGGGTGGTGTGTGGACTGACCTGGATCCATCTGCAGAGTCCACAGGAGGCAGCCCTCAGAGCAAGCATCTCATTGAGGACCTCATCATTGAGTCATCCAAGTTCCCTGCGGCACAGCCCCCTGACCCCAACCAGCCAGCCAAAATAGAGACTGACTACTGGCCATGTCCCCCGTCGCTGGCCGTTGTGGGTAGGAAAAACTGGGGAAAGGGGAGAAAAAGAGGTTGGGATTCCTGTTCGCTACTCCTTCTTGGTCCCATGAACCCTTTTGTAACCCACCGCCTGGTTATTACTTCCCAGCCTTTGCGTTTTCCTCGTTCGATGGCTCCTTGCTTGTCTCACCCCTGTACTTCTTTGTGTTGCTGTGCAGGGCCTGCTTGCTAATAATTCCTTCCCTTCTTGGCTCATTATTATTATTATTATTGTTATTATTATTATTTGGGGGTTTTGAGACAGGATTTCTCTATGTAGCTTTGGAGCCTGTCCCAGCACCAGCTCTGTAGACCAGGCTGGCCTCAAACTCACAGAGATCCACCTGCCTCTGCCTCCTGAGTGCTAGGATTAAAGGTGTGTACCACCACCACCCAATTACTATTATTTTTGTATGATTTATTTATTATGTATACAGTGTTTTGCCTTCATGTCTGCCTGCAGGCCAGGAGAGAGCACCAGATCTCATTATGGATAGTTGTGAGCCGCTATATGGTTGCTAGGTATTGAACTCAGGAACCCTGGAAGAGCAGCCCGTTGCTCTTAACTCCTGAGCCATCTCTCCAGCCCTCATTATTATGTTTTAAGGTTTTCTTTTATTTGAACTGTATGTGGGGGGTGTAATGTGCATGAGAGTGCAGTACCTGGAGGCCTGTGGCAAAGGCTTGCGCTGCAGCCCAGGCTATGGGAAGTTATAAAACACCCATGTAGGTGCTACGCATGGAACCCAGGTCCCTCTGGAGGAGTGGTGAACAGCCTAAACCACTGAGCATTGCTCTGGCTCCCGTTCACTCTTCAGTCACTTAACAGACAGTTCTTAAGCTTCCTCCGTAGCCCAGGCCCTGTGACAGGAGATTTCAGAAAGAGAAAAATAGATGAGAGAAGGTCTTGGTCCCCAAGTAATTTAAATGTGTTTTTTATTAGTTTGTCCATCGTTATTGTCATGTTACTGATATTACATGTTATTTTGGTCCTGGGCCTTCTGCACACTAAACACATATCTACCTCCAAGTTACATGCACTCTCGGCTCTGGACTTTATTTTCCAGGCTGGCCTCGAACTCACAGAGATCGGCCTACCTCTGCCTCCCAATCCCAAGTGCTGGGATTAAATGCATGCACCACCACTGCCCGGCTCCTTTTTTAATTAAGTAGAAATAAAAAAGAATTTAGCCAGGTAGTAGTGACATACCCTTTAATCCCACTACTTAGGGGAAGCAGAGCCAGGCAGATCTCTGAGTTCAAGGCTACCGAGCAAGATCTAAGACAACCAGGGCTACACAGAGAAACCCCATCTCTAAAAACAAAAGATAAATAAAATAAAAAAGAATTTATAGGGTTCTTTTCAGCCCTGTTTCACAAACTGGAGAAGTGGGTGGCTGAGCGGCCCCATTGATTCTTGAACCTCTCTCTCCTAGAGACAGAGTGGAGGAAACGGAAGGCATCTCGAAAGGGGGCAGAGGAAGAGGAGGAGGAAGATGATGACTCTGAAGAGGAGATCAGGGCCATCAGGGAGCGGCAGAAAGAGGAGCTCAGCAAGGTAGCATCTAGGCCCCCCAACCCCACCCACCATGTTGTCTAGGTGATGCATGTTCTGGTCCCATAGCCAGCCTAAAAGACTCGTGCCACAGAAGCATCTGTGCCTCTCCTTTCCCAGGGTCCCAGGTACACTGGGTTTTAGGCTGCTTTTGGAGAGGTGCGGCTGGACATTCAGATCCTAAGCCCAGGAATGGGAGGGTCCACCAGGGCCAGGTTCCAGCAGGCTGACCTAGAGGAGGAGAGAGAACTAGGAATCACGGAAAGGCCATTGGCTGTGCTCTTGGCATGGTGACCTGGGATAGAGAAGCCGCTGTGGAAAGGGTACCACTGAGCATCACCGACAAACTTAACGTGGTTGAATGAACGTGGACTCCAGGTGTGGACTAGCCACCTGGAAAAACCGTTGCTAGTCTTCTTGGATTGTACCCCAACTTTGCGCTTTCAGAGGTGGCAAGCTGGTGTCTCAGGCTTGGTGCCATTCTCCTTCCTCCCTGAATAGGTTACCTCCAACTTGGGGAAGATGATCTTGAAAGAAGAGATGGAAAAGTCATTGCCTATTCGGAGGAAAACACGCTCTCTGCCGGACCGGACACCTTTCCATACCTGTGAGTGCTGTGTACTGGGCTCAGGATCACCTACCTGGCCAGAGGTGGGGGTGGGGTGGAGGGATGCATGTGTAGCTCTTGAAGAGTCCTGGTGTGAAGTCCACATGTGTGCTCCCTGAGGGCAAGCATGGGAGCTGCTAGCAGAACAGATAGAAAACAGCAGTACAAGCAGGTCGGGTTTCATTCAATGAACACCTACTGTGGGTCAGGACATGCTAAGCACTGGGGATGTCATGAGGGAGAAAGACAGTTATTTCCTCCAGCAAGAGGGAAATTGACATGTAATGCAACCTGGCCTTTGGAGCAGTGTGACAGATGAGGGGACAGAGTATCAGTGGGTGCTTTCAGAGGCCAGTGAGAAGCCCTGCTAAGCTCCACTGCGTCTAAGAGGGAGACACATACATGATACAGACGATCCTTAAAACCGTCAAGCACAGCCTGGGAGCAAAGGCAGGGAGTTTGAACCTGTGTGGCAGCTCAGAGAGACTGGGCACAGAAGACCGAGAAGTGAGGCAGAGAAATGAGTAAAGAGGGCTTTGAGTGCTGGGCATCTGGGCACCCCTGTTAGCCTGGACTTCTTGAGAGTCGGGTAGCTGGAAAGGCGAGGCACAGAGCTACCCGCCCCTAAAGAGCGATGAGAACTCTTAAAACCTGATTTTGGAAGCTATGCCACCTTACTTTCTTGTATTCTGTTGGTCAAAGCAAGACATCAAAGCTGCCATTGTGGCACAAGTCTAATACCTGAACTGGGAATCTAGCCTGGGCTGGAAAAAAAAAAAAAAGACCCTGTCTTAGTAACTGTTCTATTGCTATAAAGAGACACCATGACCAAGGCAAGTCTTATAAAGAAAGCAATTTGATTGGGGGCCTGCTTACTATTTCAGAGGCTAAGTCAATTATCATCATAGCACACATGACACTGGAGTAGTAGCTGAGAGCTACATGCTGATGCATAGGCAGAGAAAGAGAGAGCCTAGGCCTGGCATGGGGGGTGGGCAGCCATTCTTACTCACACTACCACAGAGCCTATCTTCTTAAAAAAAATGTAGGTTTTCTAGAAACTAGACTCCAGGTGGAAATAAGTTCTGCCCCTGCTTCAAGGAACTACAAGGTCTCATTTGAAAAAGCAAGCACGCTGGATGCAGCAGAGTTGCAGGTCATCTTTGGAAACAACATACCACACTTGCTTGTAGCTGAACATATTAGCCAGCCTCAGTCACCGTATAGATGCATCTAGCCAGGCTTTGTGGAGCAGGCCTGTAATCTGCGCTGCTCAGGAGGCTGAGGCAAGAAAATTGAGCAGTTAAGGCATCCGGGGAGAGTGGTGCACACCTTTAATCCCAGCACTTGGTAGGCAGAGGCAGGTAGATCATGGTGGGTTCAAGGCTAGCCTGGTCTATATAGAGAGTTCCGGGACAGCCAGGACCATATAGACCCTGTCTCGAAAATAAAAACAAGAAGGAAAGTTAGTATAAGGCCTACTATATTAGTTAGGATTTCTGTTGCCATGAAAAGATGTCATGACCACAGCAGCCCTTTTTTAAAATATTTTTTATTAAAAAAATTTACTTTTCATTTTATATACCAACCTCAGTTCTCCCTCCCTCCCCTTCTTCCACCCTCCCACCAACCACTGTAACTCTTACAAGGAAAAGGGTGTGTAGGTGCTGGTTCACAGTTTCAGAGGTGTAGTCCATTATCATCATGGCGGGACATGCAGCACGCAGGCAGACATGGTGCTGGAGAAGGAGCTGAGAGTCTTACATCTAGATCTGCAGACAGCAGAAATAACTGTATCACTTGGGTATAGCTTGAGTATAGGAGACCCCCAAGCCCACCCCCACAG
This sequence comes from Ondatra zibethicus, assembly GCA_004026605.1. Taxonomy (NCBI): domain Eukaryota; kingdom Metazoa; phylum Chordata; class Mammalia; order Rodentia; family Cricetidae; genus Ondatra; species Ondatra zibethicus. The sequence goes on from PVIU01000710.1 coordinate 105,900, forward strand.
TGATACACTTCCTCCAATAAGGCCATACCTACTCCAATATGAGGGTCACTTCCTTTCAAACCACTACACCTACCAAGGCTCCAGATTGAATCCAAGGCTAGCCTGGACAATTGTTTCAAAGTAAAAGCCTATTAGAATTGTTTGGTAGTGCATACCTTTAATCCCAGTGCTCAAAAGCAAAGACTGGTAGATCTCGGTGAGTTTGAAGGGACCATGATCTAGATTTTGAGTTCCAAGCCAGCCAGAGTGACATCGTGAGACCCTGTTAAAGAGTTACTTATAAGTATATGTATGGGTGTTTTATCTGCATGTATGTCTGTTACTGCGTTCATACCTGGTGTCCACAGAGGACAGAATAAGGTATCAGATTCCCATAGGTCTGGATAGATGGTTGTGAGTGGCTATGTGGGTGCTGGAAACTGAACTGGGGTCCTCTAGAAGAGCAGCCACTACTCTTAATCACAGAGCCATCTCTTTAGTCCTGAGCTCCTACTTTTTAGGAAAGGTTTTATGGATCTGGAGAGGTGGCTCAGAGGTTAAGAGCACTGGCTGCTCTTCCAGAGGACCCGCATGGCAGCTCACAACTGTCTGTAACTCCAGTCCCAGAGGATCTGACACCCTCACACAGACATGCATACAGATAAAACACCAATTCACGTGAAATAAAAACAAATTAAAAATAAATAAATAAAGGTTTTATTTTATTTGTGTGTGTGTGTACATTAGTGTAGGGTCTGTGGAAGCCAGAGGCATTGGTCCTCTGGAGCTGGAAATACAGGTTGTTGTGAGCCACTGTGTGTAGGTGCTGAGAACCAAATTGAAGTCCTCTGTAAGAGCAGTATGTGGGGTTTTTTGTTTTGTTTTGTTTTTTGTTTTCCCCAAGACAGGGTATCTCCAGGAATCCCTGGCTGTCCTGGAACTCCCTCTATAGATCAGGCTGGCCTTGCACTTAGAAATCCTCCTGCCTCTGCCTCCTGAGTGCTGGGATTAATGGCATATACTCCCACCACCCAGTGCACTATGCCGAGCCGTCTCTCCATCCTTCCTTTAAAAAGTTTATTTAGTTATTTATATTGTGCATGCATGAAGGATGCATATGTGTTGGGGGCAGACACCAGAGAACAACTTTGTGGAGTCAGTTCTCTTTTTCTATGTCTATGTGGGTTCAAGGGATCGAATTTACATTGTCAGGGTCGCAAGGCATTTGCCTTTGCTCCTTGAGCCATCTCACTAGCCCCGTTCCTACTCTCTCAACATCTCATGTTTTGAAGCCTTGGTGGTATGCTCAAACCATATCCTAAGGAGAACACATCTTTTTGGGTTCAGAGAAGAGGGAACAAATCTGAGAAGTATACAGATCAAATCCACTGAAGTGAATCCTATAACCCTCATAACCCTTGCAGGGGTGTGGGGGGATATGGATGGATAAGAAGAGAGAATACCCTCAGGGCTTTATACTGGGTGCTAGTGAGTAACCATTTACAATTAGATAGGAAAGGCGGGAGGGGAAGAGACTGTTTCAGATGTGTGAAGCACGTGGGTGAGACTGAGTTTGGCAAGCCAGAAGCTGGAGGGTCTGCAGCTAATATGCGTAGGAAATGGGAAGACAAAGTAAGATTATTCATGGAGAAAGAAAAAGAAAATCAGGTACCCAGACCTGCAGAACATGCATGTCCTCAGGTAGCATGCTCAGTAATGATCAGTGTGTCCTAAGGGAGCAAGACCCTGGATCTAGCGTGAGGGGTGGTGGCAAGGAACACGGGGAGGAAATGGAGCCCTGCGTTTTGGGAGACAACTGCGAACGATCTCCTGTTAAAGAAAGGACTGGAGCTACTGAGCCAGACAGAGGATGCAAGCCGAGCTTGCTTGTTGGGAAATATCTCAAGATCTTACTTTTGTGGTGATGCTAACCCATAGCTGTGGGGGTAGGAGAGGAGATGTGGGCTGATCCAGTGCTAGTGTATGGTAAGGAAGGTGCTGAGGGATTGCAGTTCCAGCAATGGGCTGCAGGGCATGGCTCTTTGGAGAGGTATAGAAGATGTGGAGCCTACATTAAAAAAAAAAAAAAAAAAAAAAAAAAAAAAAAAGAAGATGTGGAGCCAAGAGATACACCAGGACTGGACTTTTTATTTATTTGCTTTGGTGGGGTTTTTTTTTGCGCTTGTTTCTTTCTTTTTATTTTTATTTTCTATGTATGTATGTATGTATGTATTTTTTAAAGTCTATAGTTGAAGCATGGAGAGTGAGATTCATGATCCTCTCTAGGGATGGATTCAGCCTTAGTGTTTCAGATTCTTCTTCTGTTTTTTAAAATTTACTTATGTATGTATGTTTTTAATGTATGAGTTCTCTGTCCTCATGTATGCATGCATGATAGACGAGGTCATGCCATTATAGATGGCTGTGAGCCACCATGTGAGTGCTGGGAATGGAACTCAGTACCTCTGGAAGAACAGCTAGTGCTCTTAACCTCTGGACCATCTCTCTAGTCCCCCAGAGTCTTTTGTTTGGCCAAAAAGATGAGCACTGTGACTTCCATTTTGGCTTTATAAAGTGAAATAGTCAAGTGCCTCCTTCACCCTCCCCTTGGAACAGTCCCCAGATGGAGGCCTAATGCGGTCATGTAGGTTCTCAACAGCTCTAATGAGGTTTAGCAGCTCAGAGTCACAAACAGCCATTACCTTGGGACTTTCGCTTTCAAACACAAATATTCTGTCAGTTAAAAGTTTCTATTGCTGTGATAAAACACTGCGATCAAAAGCAGCTTGGCGAGGAAAGGGTTTATTTCATCTTGCAGCTTGCAGTTCATCATCCAGGGAAGTCAGGGCAGAACTCAGGCAGGGCAGGAACCTGGAGGGAGGAGCTGATGCAGAGGCCCTGGAGGAGTGCTGCCTGCCCTTCATGGCTTGCCTGGTTTGTGTTCTTACACTCTCCAGGACCACCTGCCCAGGGATAGCACCTCCCACAGTGGCCTGGATTCACCCACATCAATCACCCATCAAGAAAATGCCCCCACAGGCCAATCTGGTAGGGGCATTTTCTCAGTTGATTCTGGATAGTGTAAGCCGACATAAAAACAGCCAGCAGGCAGAAAGTGATTTGGAGTGAAAAAATTTTATATGTACTTGATATATTGGAATTCTGTCAATCAAAATATAAATGTTCCTTATTATTGCAAGGACATAACATACTTCAGCAATGAACGGTGACTGTGAGAACTGATGACTTTCTCTTTGCCTCCCCCCACATCCCTTTACTGGGTTCTGGGAACCCAAACTCGGATCCTCATGTTTTTGCAGCAAGCAATTAACCCTAAGCCATTTCCCAGCCCTTAGAGCAGATGGGTTTTTTTGTTTTGTTTTGTTTTGTTTTGTTTTGTTTTGTTTTTCGAGACAGGGTTTCTCTGTAGTTTTAGAGCCTATCCTCCTATCCTGGAACTAGCTCTGTAGACCAGGCTGGCCTCGAACTCACAGAGATCCACCTGCCTTTGCCTCCCGAGTGCTGGGATTAAAGGCATGCGCCACCACTGCCCAGCGAGCAGATGGTTTTCAATGCAAGCCTATTATCCCTTCTCCAAAATGCTTAGGATTTGAAGAGTTTCAGGCTTAAGGACGGTTTTGTTTTATTTCCCGGATTTTAGAATATTTGGATAAACTTTGCCAAACTGGAGACCCCCTAATCCAAAAATCTGAAACAAACACTTCCAAATCCAAAACTGAGAACTGTATCAACAAGACTAAAGAAGTTTGGAACCCAGAGCAGACTGGATTTCAGATTTTGAACTTTCAGTTTAGAGACTCTAAACTTATTCAAAAGTAAGCGGTAGGTTCCTGGAACCTATTTTGTTCCCACCCCCTAACTTCCAATGGACTTTAGAGGATGCTTGTGGTGTTGACCGTGCCTAGACTAGACATTTAACAAAACGCCTGTCAAAGTGACTACAACAGAATGGCGACCATTCTTCTTTGTTTGTTTGTGTTTTTCGAGACGTTTTCTCTGTAGCTTTGGTGCCTGTCCTGGAACTAGCTGTTGTAGACCAGGCTGGCCTCGAACTCACAGAGATCCGCCTGCCTTTGCCTCCCGAGTGCTGGGATTAAAGGCGTGCGCCACCACCGCCTGACCTTAACTCGGGGATTTCACGGAGAGCCTGCACTTATTTGTCAACCTAGAGCTTACTTCCTGGTGGCTCCTAGGACTCATTTCATGATGAGGAGCCTCAGCTCTGCCTGGGATTCCTGCTAGGCCTTTGCGCTTACTTCTAGTTAGAGAGAAGAGGAAAGATGTAGCTTCAGCAAAATCCACAGCACACTCGCTGGAAGTCCATGGAAGCCTACTGGGTTCTTCTGGTCAGGGAAGGCTAAGGAGGCAGCCCTCTCAGGAAGGACTGTCGCGATCAAGGGACTGAACACAGGCCTTCTTGCTCTCTTTCAGCCTTGCATTCGGGAACATCTAAGTCCTCCTCTCTTCCTTCCTACGGCAGGACTGCCCTGAGCCGGGTAAGGTTATGACCAAGCAGGGGCTGCCTGGGAGAGGTGTGTGTGCACGGTGTTTCTAAGTGGACAAACACTTGAAGGCCCCATGTAGTGGGGAGGCCTCAGAGTAAAGGAGACTGTTGACAGTTGCCCTCAGCTCTCTCTGATGTCTTTGTATCATTTCCTAGCTACAGTCCACAGAATTCAGCCCATCGGGGAGTGAGACTGGCAGCCCAGGTGAGCAGTGGGACCACATGTCGCTGGGAAAGGGATCTCCGCAGCCTGTGTCCAGTGTGGGTCGTGGTTTATTTGTTTAAGGTCAGGTGAGGGTGCAGCTTCTGCAGCTGTCTCTAAACTATGGCTCTTGTCTCCTTAGGCCTGCAGGTGAGTGCCCCCTGGAGGGGAGCAGGAAAAACCCAGGAAGCCAGGGCATGGGCACTGGTGGGGGCGGGGTATGGGCCAAGAAGTTGCCTGGTGAAGACTGAAGACGCCTAGGGTAAGGCTGGGAAGGTCCCCCTGACCCACTCTGGCTCACTGCGGCTTTGGTCTCCCCAGAACGGAGAGGGCCAGAGGGGGAGGATGGATCGGGGGAACTCCCTGCCCTGTGTGCTGGAGCAGAAGGTGAGGGCAGGGGACCTGACCGCCACAGTGGGGTGTGCTTCAGGGGGGTGGTGAAGCCCACCAAGCTGAATGCGCTCGGGGTGCTCCTGGAGATGACAAGGGGGAGGGTGGCAGGGAAGCTGAGGGAGATGAATGGCAAGATGGCATGAATCCCAGTGGCCTCTGCAGGTTGACAAGGGGACCTGGGGGGTCCAGAGGGCTCTGAGGACCGGAGGCTATGAACCTGAGAGAGCTCTCTCTGACTCTCCAGATCTATCCCTATGAAATGCTGATAGTGACCAACAAGGGGCGAACTAAGCTGCCTCCTGGTGTGGACCGCATGAGGCTTGAGGTATGCAAGAAGGATGCAGGGGATGGTTGAGAGGTCACTCAGTGGGGTTGCCTTGGATTTTGACGCTGCAAAGGCTACCTGCCTCCTTAGTCACTCAGATGCCCATGTGTCCCCACAGAGGCATCTATCAGCAGAGGACTTCTCTAGGGTATTTGCCATGTCTCCTGAGGAGTTTGGCAAGCTGGCCCTGTGGAAGAGGAATGAACTCAAGAAGAAGGCTTCCCTCTTCTGACATCCCTGTCGGCTCACCCTGTCTGTGACAGCACCTTCCCTCTGCTGCTTTAAGGCCCTGAAGTTGGGGCTGTGAGACCCCACAGCATCCTCTTCCTCTGCAGGCTGGGAGCAGCAGGAGGCAGGGCAGAAGCGTTGGGCTCCATTCCTCAGGGAGAGAGAGAGCCAAGATGTGCACAGTCCCAGAGTCGTGAGGCATGGACTTCCTTACCTACGTGGGCCAGGGGGCCTTATTTTTTCCCTGGGCTCCACTGCCTAGTCAAACCCAGCCTGGACTCCAGCACACAGTCAAATGTTTGCACCCTTTTCCTGTCTGTCTCCCCACACGAAGGTCCCCAGAAGACGGTGAGGAGAAATGAAGGGGTACTTAGTGGTGAGGTCTGTCTGCTATCCCGTACAGGGAGGTAGACCCAGCCCGGCAGTGGCAGCTTTGGGACCCTGTGCCTGTCCACCCAAAGGCTCCAGCCCACTGCACTCCTGACAGCTCCCTGCACCCGATGCTTCTCTGATTGGCAGAAGCAGGCTCTCTACCTGGGCCTCCAGCTGGGAAGTCATCCTCCTGCCAGCTTGTCTGTCCTGTATTCTGCAACCCCTAAGCTTCAAGCCTCTTGCTCAAGACCCAGGGCCTATTCAAAGCTGTGGCTAAGAGCAGAGACGCTGCCTCACCACCAGCCTCCAGGCAAAACCAGCTAGGATGCATCCTTCTAGCACCTGTCCAGGGACCACAGAACCCAGGCTTCAGCCTCCCTTATATGGGATTGAGAGGCCTAGCTTGGGGCATCTCTGAGAGTCCAGGCTCCCAGGTCCCCCCTCATTGCCATGCATCCCCTATTGTGCTCTCTACAGAATGTAATTTATTGGGGCACCCTCTGCTGCTTTTCTCCCCAACTCCATGCCCTACCTAATTGCACTCCCAGTTCCTGTCTCTCCACATATGTATGTGTATATAATTATATATATATATATATATATTTTGCCTAGGTCTGGGTTTTGTTTTTGCCCAGATCCTGGCACTCCCTGTCCACTGTGTGTGTGATCATGCTGGGAGGGGTAACTGCTTGGAATTAAAAGGTTGCGTTGGGTCCCTAAATCTGTTTGTTTCCATCCCCCCTTTGGAGCTGAATTCATGCCCTTACATATACTAGACGAGCTCGCACCGTAACGGATATTTTTTGTTTGTTTGTTTTTGTTTTTCTAGACAGGGTTTCTCTGTGTAGTATTGGCTGTCCTCAAATTCTCTCTGTGGACCAGGCTGGCCTCAAACTCAGAGATCCGCCTGCCTCTGCCTCCTAAGTGCTACATTTAAAGGCGTGAACTACCACTGCCCAGCTCACAACAAATATTCTTACCCCTTTAAGAAATATTAATTTTGAAGCTGGCCATGGAGGCGCACTGTAGTGCGATTAATAAAAACCCAGTGATATTGGGGTTCAACCTGAAGATGAGAAAAGCAAAACAGCCAGCCACTGGCTCTCACCTCTACCTCAGTCTGAAAATGGCGATCCTGCCTCCAGGAATCTCAGAATGAGACTGAGACTGAGAGCTGTCTCCTCCTGTTTTATATTCTTCTCTAGGGCTGGGATTAAAGGCATGCACTACTACCTCCCGGTTTCTATGGCAACTAGTGTGGCTACTGGGATTAAAGGTGTGTGTCACCACTGCCTGGTCAGTAAGGCTGACCAATGAGGCTGTTTTACTCTCTGGTCTTCAGGCAAACTTTATTTATTAAAATACAAATGAAATTCCACTACAGCGCACACCTTTAATCCCAGCACTCAGGAGGCAGAGACAGGCTGATCTCTGTGAGTTCGAGGCCAGCCTGCTCTACAGAGTGAGTTCCAGGACAGGCTCCAAAAGCTACAGAGAAACCCTGTCTCAAAAACAACAAAACAAAACAAAATTTTAAATTTTGAGACAGGCTGGACCTGTCGCTCCATAGCCCAGGAAGGTTTGATCTTGCTTCAGTACCAAGCAGCTGGGAGGATAGGCTTAGGGCACCAGCCCAAACTATTTATTTACTTTGTTTTGTTGTTTTGTTTGAGATAAAGTGTCCTATAGCAAAGGCTGGCCTTGAACTTGCCTCTTAACCAAGGCTGGCTTTATGCCTTCTAAGTGCTGGGAACACAGGCATATACCACATATTTGTAGGCTTTGTTTATTTGCTTGTGTAAGGCAGGGCCTTATGTCGCTCAAGCTGGCCTCAAGCTCACCTTGTACCTGAGGTTGAACTGGTCCTTCTTGCCTCTGCCTCCCAAGGGCTGGAATTGCAGGCAGGCACCAATAGGTATGGTTTATTTAGTGCTGGGGATCAAACCCAGGGCTTCTTGCTTGCTATGTGTACTCTACCAACCGAGCAACATCTGTGATTCATGTTTGTTTCTTTATAAGCAGCCAGCCCTGAGTCAGAGGGACAGGTGACATCAGGTTGGGAAAGTCATGGGAAAGAGGTTTCACCTGGGCTAGAAGGGGTGGAGAGACAGTGTTCACAGTAACTTCCTGTGTCTAGGGCACAAAACTAAGGGCTAGCCTAGACAGGATGTTATTTGCCACTTCTCCAGGGCCTCTGTGAGACAGAAACCTGTGTTTCATGCTTGGTGGACACTTGAGAGGGAGCCTCAGAAGACTCCCTCAAATACCCTGCCCTCCCCAGGACCCAGGGCGCTCATGCAGCAGGGAAGCAGAATAGCAAAAGTTCAGTGTGCGGTGAGCTGACTGGCAAGCACCAGGCAGAGGAGACAGAAGTGGAGAATGAGTGGCTGAAGAACGCAAGTGAGGGGCAGGTGGAGCCAGGAAAGGAGGTGGTGACTCCCCTGCCTCCACAAGGCCGCCTACAACCACCACGGAGCTGCATGCCTGAGGGAAGGGCGTGTGCAGTTTGATTCGGAGATCAAAAAGAGAGGAGATGTGGGTACATGTGGGAAGGGGACCAGCCGGCCAAAAAGGCAAATCGATCAGAATCACTCAAAATTAAACAGCGATTTTATTACTATTCGAACCGGATGTATAGCGGAAGACTGCCTTGAATCGCTCTCGTTCCCCTTCTACTTCCTAAGCGTTGAGATGGCGGGCACAGGTCGGCACACCTGGTTTCTTCAGTGCTGGGGAGCTAACCCAGGCTTTGTGTATGCTAGGAAGGTAGGCACACTGCCTAATGAGCTACATTCCCAGCCCCTGAACAATGATCTTAAGTAAAGCTGTCTTACGTCTACAGCATTGTTTTATCCTTGAAACAAACCTGTAAGACCCATAGTTTGACTCCTTCCAGTAAATGAGAGAACATTTTATCTGAAACCCAAAGCTAACATAAAACCAAGGAGTAGCTAATCGGGGGGGGGGGGGTTCAGGGGAAGTGGTCGCTGGGGATCAAATTCAGGATCCTGGGCTTGCTAGGTAAGTATGCTACCACCTGGCTACACCCCCAGCTGCCCAGCACTGGTGATATATCGCTATTTCTTCAGGGGAAGCAGGACTGGGCACCCCACATGCTATCAGACATCCACTGCGGGGATGACTGCGGGGATGTTCCTTGTGCCTCTGCGGAAAATGCGAGTTTCACTGGTTACCAAGGGATGCTGACACAACACGGGCAGATGGACAGGAAATGTGTGTGATGGGACTCCTTTTCGATACTAAGCCCCAGGGGATTTGAAACTCCTGAGAATTTAGAATCCTTCAAAGTGAGGCTCTTGGCCCCAAAAGCAAAGTGTTAGGGAAAACCTCCATGCTTCCTCCCCCGACATACAAACTGTGACCTGGGGAACTTGATTCCAGTGGTTCCCAAAGCTTTGGTTTTGGTTTTTATCCCGTCTCCCCATTTAGAATCATGAGGTGAGGGCTTAGAATGCAGCTCAGCTGGAAGAACGCTTGCCTACCATGCATGCGGCCCTGGGCTCTCTCCTTAGCAGTACAGACGTTAGGCACGTGCTGAATTCCACACTAGGAAAGGGAGATCAGAAGTTTAAGGTCATCCTCAGCTACACAGTGAGCTGAGGCCAGCCTGGTTCACATCAGACCCTGTCTCAAAAAAAAAAAAAAGAAAACAGGAGTTGACTTTACAGTTAATTATGAAATCAATGGGCAATAAAGATGTCATATTTTTAAAAAACAAATACATCAGCTCTACTCTTTGGGAGCTTTTGAGTTTTGTTTTGCACCTTTTTTTTTTTTTTTTGAGTCAGGGTCTCAAAGTCTATGTTGCCTTGGCTTGCTATGTAGACCAGACTGGTTTTGAACTCAGAGATCTGCCTGCCTTTACCTCTTGAGTATTGGGATCAAAGACATATGACACCAAGCCCAATTTACAAGTCCAATTCTTTGTTTTTGAGGTCTCGCTAGGTTTCCAAGACTGGCCTGGAATTTACTGTGCAGCCCAGGCTATCCTAAAACTCACTAAGGGCTAAAATTATGCTTACATTATCATGTCTGGCATTTATTTATTTGTTTGCTTATTTATTTGGTACTGGGGACTGAACCAAGGGCCTTATTTTGCCCTTGTTTTTTTTTTTTTAAGATTTTTAAATTATGTATAGAGGGAACCAGATCTCATTACGGGTGGTTGTGAGCCACCACGTGGTTGCTGGGAACTGAACTCAGGACCTCTGAAGAGTAGCCAGTGCTCTCAACTCCTGAGCCATCTCTCCAGTCCCAGTCCTTGTGGTTTTTTTTTTTTTTTTTTTTTTGTTTTGTTTTGTTTTAAACTTTTTCACATCTTCAACCTCTCCCTCCCTCGGCTTTAAGAGTTGGATTCGCTCGGAACTCAATTGGACTGCATACTTCATGGAACGTCTTTTACGATAACTACTTTTTTAAAAGAACTAAACAACAGGTGAAATTAGTTAATTAGGATTAACCATAAATTAGCCCAATATGACCAATATCCTAACTGATTACATTTAAAAGCGTCACCAATATCAATGGGGGAGCTATCTAATCTTTTCCCTCCTATATCTTCACTTCGGGAGTGCCCCTGACAATTAAAAGCTTCACAGCCAAGTGTGGCCAGGGCTACTGTATTAGGCATGGCTGTGGGGACGAATGAGAAATTAGAAGTCTCTGGATGTCATTCCAAGGGACGTCGAAAGGCCAAGGCACTGGCAGTCATCAGCTCCCCAGGGCGCCCCCCAGGGCTCCTTTACGACCCAGCCAGCCCCGCGCTTGGAGCGCCCGCAAGCCTCCGGCAGGGGCGGGGTTCCAGGGCCGGGTCCCGCCTCCCGCCCGCTGGGCCACCTCCTCCGCCACCACCGCACCGCCACCCGGAGCCGGGCCGGGTCGCCATCATGCTGAGCCGGCTCGGGGCACTGCTGCAGGAGGCCGTGGGGGCGGTGAGCCCGGGCCCGGGGCGGGCCGGAGGGGAGGACGCGGGCCGGGAGCCGGGTGGGTGCGGGCCCCTTGGGCAGGGCCCCTCCCCGGGCCCGACGCTGCTTCCGGGGCCTCTGTCTCCGGGTCACGTCCCTAGTCCCCGCCGTCCAGGAGCGCCTAGCTCCGGGATTCTCTCCAGGCTGACCGCCCAGCTCCCTCGATCTTGCGCCCCCACTCCTGATCCTGAGCCACGCACGCTCCCCTGGTTCTGAGTCCGGATCCCTTGATCTTGCCTCCGCACTGCTTCCTGTTATGCTCCCTGCGCCCCACTCCCCTGATCCTGCGCGCCGCAGTGCTTCTTGTTAACGTTTCCTGCGCCAGAGAGCTTCTGCTAGCCTTCTAACTCTTCTCTCCCCAAATGCTCCCTTGTCACCAGCGCATTCCTCCCGGATCTGCCCCACGCCTCCTCTTCAGCCCCTGGCAGCCTTCCTTCCTTCCTCATTCCTGTCTCTCCTCCATTCCTCTTCACCTGGGATTGAAAACAGCCTTCCCCTTCCCCTCTTAGGTGCTGGAGAACTCCGGAGACCAGGAGTTCTTGCACCGAGTTCCCTTTCTCAGCCAGGGCCCTGAGTGACTTACAGGGGTGGGTGGTCTCGGGATCCCGGAAACGGTCCACCGCAGGTTAGGAAGGGCCAGCCTGCCGGTGGGGCTTGCAGGGAAGAGTGTTTTGTTTTTGTTTTTGTTTTACAACTGTCAGCTTGGGTTTGGGCCATTTTTTTAGGAGTGCAGGTCCTTGGCAGCCCGCTGTGTGCGGATCACTTCATTCAGCAGCTTTGCAAGAAGCTATCTGGAAAGTTGTTATTATTTCTCATTGTAGAACACCCACTAATTGATATGTTTAGTCTATCAAATTGTCTCTGGAGAAACAGTTTTGAGTTTGACTCCCCTTCTTTCCTCGCACCCTCTTCCCAGTCAGAGCATTTATTACTATTTTTGTAATTACCTTATTTGTTTGAGGCAGGGTTTCTTTGTGTAGCCCTGGCTGTCCTGGAACTGCTCTGTAGACTGGACTGACCTCGAACTCACATAGATCCGCCTGCCTCTGCTTCCCAAGTGCCACCACCGCCCACCTATTACTTTTATTGTTAAAAACTGCCTCAGCCTTAGAAAAACTGGTAGAGGAGACGGAGACACTTCTGTAATCTGCCTTTGCCCAGCACCCCTGTCCTGCTCTGCCCCAAGGACCAGGGACTAAGGTACCCCAAGAGAGAGAGTCTCCAAAATGACCCTTTCTTCTCCTTCATGTTCTAAATAAAAACAACTGTCATGTTAGAAAGGGACCTAATAAGCTAATTCATGCTTCTGGACTCAGGTCCATTACAAAGAAGGTTTGAAGGGTGGGCAGGCCTAAGCTTCCTTGGTCCTCACATTGTGAGTGCAGATGGCTCAGGCACCAGGATCTGAAGATGCAGAGTGGAGGGACATACTTTTAGGCAGGTGACCTGCACTATGGAACACACAGACCATGTCCTGGAAGTGTGGTTTATGACACACGAGAGTCCCTCTTTTTAGCTCCACCCACTGTTTGTCTTCCTTCAGGTGGGACCAAGTCATTATGACCCATTCAGAGTGCTTCTTTCTGATCCCTCTTGACAAAATAGAATACAAATCCCTATGGCTCTTTCAAAAAAAAAAATACTGCTATCTTTTAGAGGAAATTGCCCTGTAGTTTCTTTGGTCTGGTATCTGGTAGTAGATTCAGGTAGCAATTTTGGCCCTGTTTTCTTCTGTCTACCAGGTTTTGATGGCTGTCCTGCCTTACTCTGTAAATAGCCTTTTTTTTTTTCATGAAGTTGGCCACAAGGATTTTGGAACTCAGATGAAATCTGAGGCTAGATGAGACCTATCACAGAAACTGTGAGATCATTGGGGTGCTAGCCAAGGCTCCAAGGACTATTCAGGACAAGAAAGCATGGCAGGATTGTCTTCAGGAGCTTCCTAAGAATTGGTAAAAAGTCCTTCTGAGGTTGCCTGGTAAAAACCACAGCCCTGGCCCCCGGGAAGTGCACAGTCTATCGGACTATGAATCACAGTGTTCTTAATGAGCCAGGTCACTCCTTGTGGATGGGGTATCTTATTATTATGTTTCTTTAGTATATGTGTATATGGGGGGTATGTCACAAGCACGCATATGGAGGTCAAAGGTCCTGGCATTCAGACTTAGCATCAAGGTCTTTGCCATGAGCCATCTTACTGTCTGGGGTAGGACGTCTTGAAGGACTGGGTCATGCCTTGCTGGAAGAGTCACTGATCCTGCGTCTAATTTATTTTAGTATTTTTTCCTGGAACTCACTTTGTAGACCAGGCTGGCCTTGAAGTCACTGAGATCCTGCCTGCCTCCAGAGTGCTATCACACCCGGCAACTACTAATTTTGGAAGAAGAATCTGCTGCCTGCGTGTCGGGTGGGGCGTGCTTCGAAGTCTCTGTCTGACTTTGTCATGTGTGTCGTTGTCTGTGCCCCCCCTCACCCCATTTGTCCTGGCTAAACATCTTCCGTCTTCCTGCCTTTTTTGTCTCCTCTTTTGCCTGATGCTGCCAGATAGATCTTTCCACAACATTCCTCTGAAGGTGGCACTGACCTTGCTGACTTGAACAGGCTTCTTGATTTGGCCTTAGACCCACATACTCCATGTGCCCTTTGCCCTGATACACTCTGCCCATTTTTTTTTTTTTTCCTGCTGGGAACATCTTCCTTGCCCTGCTAAAATTTGATCCAGATGGAGTTTTTATTCTTTGGCTGGATCTTGAAAGGAACCTGTTAGTGACCCCTCTTAAGATTTTTATTTTTTCCTGGTGGTGGCAGCAGCAGCGGTATGCACCTTTAATCCCAGCACTCAGGAGGCAGAGTCAGGCCTCTGTGAGTCTGAGGTCAGCCTGGTCTACAGAGCAAGTGCCCATACATCCAATGCTACACAGAGAAACCCTGTACTGAAACTGTCCCAGAAACAGATCTCTTATTTTTACTTTGTATATGTGCATATCTATATCACATGTGTGTGGGTTCCTGTGGAAGCCAGAAGAGGGTGTTGGATCCCCTGGTGCTGGGGTCGGAGTTGTGAAGCATCTAACATGGGTGCCGGGAACCAAACTCATGTTCTCTTGAAGAGCTGCAAATGTTCTTCGCTGAGCCATCTCTATTAGAGGTGACGCTTTTTCAGAAGTCCCTTTCACTCCTGCTGCTTCTTCCCAGATTAGTGTTTGGTGACTTCATACTCTTTTCTCGGTGGCAGCATGGTGACTGGGGGCTTAGTTATCATTAGATGGCTTGTGGCCTGTAGCGTGGCATCCCGCACCGAGCAGGCTCTCACAAGGTGTGTACCAGATGCGTGGTTCTAGAGGATGCCCTGCTCTGGAGATGCCTGGTCCTTCTCTGACCTCACTGTGGAGTCGCAGGACCTAGACAAATGTAAAGGAGTGATGGACCCCAGGACATTGTGACCTGAGCAGAGAGCCAGAGGAAATAAACACCCATGGTAGGAAACACCCATGGTAGGGACTGGTGATACATTTCTGTCTTGTTAACAATTTTTTCATTTTTTGAAAAAATATTTTTTCTGAATTTCTTTTCTTTTTCTTACTTACACACATACACACACACACACACATTTTTTTTTTTTTTTTTTTTTTTGTCGAGATAGGGTTTTCCAGTAGCTATGGAGCCAGTCCTGAAACTCGCTTTGTAGACCAGGCTGGCCTTGAACTCACAGAGATCCACCAGTTTCTGTCTCCTGAGTTCTGGAATTAAAGGCGTGTACCACCACCACCACCTGGCTTTTTTCCCGAATTTCATATAAATACTGTGTTTAGATCATTTCTACCCCTTACCCTTCCCCATCAACGTTTCCTATGTCCTTACTCCCTCTCATATTCATGACTTCTTTAGTTATTATTGACACACACACACACATATATACAGCAGCCATTAACTGTTGCTCTTCATGTAGGGGTGGGGCCTTTTGAACTTTCTCCTATCCATGTTGCTAATGCTGTCATTGTTCAAGTCTTGATTAGGTGACCATACTGTTGAGATTTCATGGGTGCAACTTCTCTGTCATGTAAAAGACACTATCTTGCATCAGACAGGATGTCTGGTCCTCTGGTTCTTATAATCTTTCCACTCCCTCTTCTTCAATGTTCTCTGAGCCTTAAGTGTAGGGTTATGTTGTGGATGTGTCAATCGGGACTGGGAAACCCACTGTCACTTGTTCTCTGCCTGTATGAACGTTTACTGTACAAGGAAAGAGGATGTGTTTTCAGGGCTGTTGGTCACTCTCAGTTCAAGGCCAGTTAGCTAGAGCGCCTGGATGGAGAGGACTTTTGGGAAGGGGGAGTCGAGGGCTTACAGAGAGCAGTGTCCGAAGCCTCCGAGTTGATAGGAGGAGGCAGGCAGGGGTTAGGGGTGCAGACTGTGGCTTGGGATAAAAGATGGAAGCACTCTATGAGTAAGGCATTTCCTTTGTTGAAGTGTTAACCATGTCGCTGAATAGAGCCTGTCATGGCCTTGAACATGGCTTTCCTAGACTCCAGCAGAGTCCGGAAACTTCTCCCCTGTGTATCATTCTTATCGTCTTCTCGGGTGCCACTACAATCTCTCTGTTGTAGTCTGTGTGGCTTTTGGATTGTGCAGAAATCCTGTTGTCTATTCCTCCTCCTTCAACATGCTTACTTCTTGGGGACAGAGCCTGCGGGATGGGGACATGTGGGAGAGGGAGTCCCCTGGGGAGACTACGATGTTGTGTCCTGGAGAGATGAATCACTCTTCCCTTTAGAAAACTGGGAACCTAGAAGTCACCCAACTGGGCTCTGAATAGGTCCATGGGCTTCTGTTCTCTTGAGTGCTGGTGCCAGCGGGCACTCCCACAGAGACCGTGTCTCTTCTCTCTGCAGCGGGAGCCCAGCATTGACCTGCTGCAGGCCTTTGTGGAGCACTGGAAGGGCATCACACACTACTATATCGAAAGCACAGGTAAGCCTGCCACTCCCCAGCCTGGGACCCAAGGAGGGAGCTGGGGAGAGAGGGCAGAGAGTGACCACAGGTGTCTTGGGAAGGTCAGGTGCTGGACTGCAGGACATCTCTGGGCTGAGCCAGGGAGATGGACAGATGGGAGCAAGACCAAGAGCCCCAGCCATTGCCCGTCTTCGTGGTTAAATTGTTGGTCTCACTCTGACTTTTGGGAGAGGAGTTGCCTGAGTAATGAGTAGGGACAAGAAGGTTGGGGACCTAACTGATCCAACTGCATGAATAAAGGTGGCTCCACTTGCTGTAGTTTAGCTGGGCACAGTCCCCAGGCTTTCAGTCCCAAGTGCTTGTCACTAGGACTGTTGACTAAAGGACCCGCGACAGGGCTTGGGTGTAGCTTAGTTGATAGAATGGTTGCCTGGCATTTACAGACACCTGTGTTCAGTCCGCAGTGCCTAAGCCAGGTGGTGGTGCATGCCTGTAGTAAGTGCTTAGGAGATGGGAGCAAGAGGATCAGAAGTTCAAGGTCACCCTGGGACACATGAGACCTTGTCTTAGAAAGAGGTTCAGTCGGGGAGAGGAGAAAGATGTTCAATAAATTATTTTTGCCATGGCCACCCTCAGAAGTACAGTAGGAAAGTTAAGGTATGGAACATGCCTGGGTCTCTTTTCTCCTAGCTGACATCTCAAAGGGCCAAAGCTTTCATGCATTAACCCACTATAATGATTTAGTGAGGCTCAGAATCTGATTGGCTGCTTTGTAGCCTGGTTGCCAGGTAACAAAGTCCTGTATCCCTAGCTTTCCATCTCCCTGAGTTCAGACTATGTCTGGACCTGAGACTTTCCTAGAGGTCTCTCTTTTCAGCTTGAGCCAGCCCATGGAATTAAAATGGCCTTTGAGCACTTTGGGGGAGACTTGGAGGATTCTGTTCGAGCAGGGTCCTTCAGTCTTGGCACAGTGGCAGCTGAGCCTGGATTGTGTGGAAGGGGAATGACTGCTGTCTGTTGACCCGTCCCCACTAGGTCCTGCTATCACCTCTCTCTCAACTGTGACAACCATGAATGTCTCTAGACACTAACAGATGTTTCGGGGTCAGGAAAGAATTTCTTCTCAGTTGGGAGCCACTCTTTTAGACTAAATCATATGCCGTATGTCTCTCTCTGTATTGGGGATTGGTTGAACCCAGGACAGTGCTCCCCACCCCCAGGCCCCACTGAGCTACATCGCTCAGCCTTTTTTACTTTTTAGTTTGAAACAAGAGCTCCCTAAGTTGTCTAGGCTGGCTTTGAACTCACTCTGTAGCCCAGACAAGGCTTGAATTTTCACTACTCATGCCTCACCAGCCTCGTGAGAAGCTGGGATTACTAACCCATGTCACCAAACCCAGCCTCAAGCTGTCTAAGAATCTTCCAAGTTCCCTGGGTCTTTCTGTGCATCTGGGCCTTTAATTTCCAGAGCTGTCTCTAGACCAGAGTTACAGGGAGGGGGGTGAGGCAAGCTCCTTGCTTATGCTTTAAAGGAAAGCTAGGGGGTGCTCCAGGGCCAGTTGGAAACCTATCTCTATGGAGGTACTGCAAATTCCTGACCTGTTGTCTGTGCTTGCCTCTGACTGCCCTGCATGGAAAAGGGACAAGAGCAGGCCTTAGGAGATGCTAGAAAGGAAGCAGCTAAAATATAGCCTGGACAGTCTCAGGACAGACTCCATAGTGGCTCACTTAAGCCTGGAATGGATAGATAGCTCTCAAAACATCTCCTGTTGACCCATGTCCTCCTCTGGGCCCACGAGGGGGTCCCTGTTCTCACTTTGGTGGTGTGTCATTACTGGAGCAAGCACACACTCAGCCAGCAGGCTGTATCCTGGGCCTTGTTCCCTACCACTTTTGTCTTTTTAAATATACAAATATCAGCTGTAAACGTCCATTTTCCTGGTGGTCCTCAGCCCACCTCAGGCGTGACTTCCTTCTGGGCTTGACATGAGAGGGTCCAGTGCTCTTCATGTTACCTACCCTTGTGTCTTGAATCTCAATTAGATGAAAACACCCCAGCCAAGAAAACAGATATTCCCTGGCGACTGAAGCAGATGCTGGACATCCTGGTGTATGAAGAGAGGCAGCAGGTATCCTCTGGTGAGGCCGGACCCTGTCTGGAATACTTGCTACAGCACAAGATCCTGGAGACCCTGTGCACTCTGGGCAAAGCGGAGGTGGGCATGCTCCCGGGGCACCTGGAAATTTCTACTCCAGGCAAACCCTTATTCCATGATTTTCTATCTGTGCTTCTCTACCTTGATGGGACAATTACTGTGACTGTTACTTGGAATAGCCCACCCCGTGACACAGCAGAGAGGAACCTGCTACTTTCTGGACTCTGTTCTAGGTGCTGGGTACTGGGAATTGAGGGACGGGATAGTCACATACAGTGAGCCCTGGTTATTCCAGAGGTTGGTCCTAGGATCTCGCTACCTCTCCTCTCAGATCCAAAATCTGTGGCTGTTCAAGTCCTTTATATAAAATGGGATCTGATGCCAGGCAGTGGTGGCGCATGCCTTTAATCCCAGCACTCGGGAGGCAGAGGCAGGCGGATCTCTGTGAGTTCGAGGCCAGCCTGGTCTACAAGAGCTAGTTCCAGGACAGGCTCCAAAGCTACAGAGAGACCCTGTCTTGAAAAATTAAAAAAAAAAAAAAATGGGATCTGAGGACCAGCAAGATGGCTCAGTGGGTAAAGGCAGTTGCTGCCAAGCCTAACGACTTGAATTCAGTTATTGGGATCCACATGGTAGGAGAGAGCTGCCATTTGTCCTTTGACCTCCACGTGTGCAATGTGGCACATGTGGGTGAATGCACACACACATAAGTAAGTAAATAAATAACTAAATTTTTAAATAGGATTCAGAAAGAAAGAGAGAGGGATAGAGGTGATGGATAGGTTGGTAGAAAATAGGTAGATTCCCAGAACCAATCTCATATGGATACCTAGGGGTGGGTGTAGATAACCTACACACGCTTCTGTACCTTTAAATCATCGCTAGATTGCTTATAATTATTAAATGTAAGTACTACGAAACTCCTGATGCTACAATAATAAGAAAAAGGTCTGTACATGTTTTGAATATTTTTAATGTGAGGTTGATTGAACCCATAGATACAAAACCAGTAGCTATGGATGCAGGACCAGCTGTACTATGTCCAGTAACGGCCCACTCATGAAAGGCCTGAATTCCGGAAAGGGGGTGGTGGGTAAAGGAAGAACTGCTTTACACACGTGCAGAAGAGGCCTCCCAGAGAAGAAGGCCTCTGAGCCATCACTCAGAGGCATGGAGGAGTGTTTCAGGTCGGTGGCAGAAGCCTGACCTCTGACAGGATGCTCTGTCCCAGTACCCCCCAGGCATGCGACAGCAGGTGTTCCAGTTCTTCAGCAAGGTCCTGACCCAGGTGCAGCACCCGCTGCTGCACTATCTGAGTGTGCACAGGCCTGTGCAGGTGAGGACTGAGAAGACATGGGGTGTCTGGGCCTAGGGCCTCCTTTTCCCAGCATTCTTCTGGGTTTCTGCGCTGTTCCTCTTTCAGAAACTTCTCCGACTTGGTGGGGCAGTCCCTGGATCCCTCACAGAAAAGGAGGAAGTTCAGTTCACCACTGTCCTCTGCGCTAAGATCCAGCAGGATCCAGAGCTGCTGGCGTATATTCTGGAAGTAAGTGTTTTTGTGGGGACCAGGGTATGGTGCATAAGTGAGCCTTTTGACCCTGCTGAGGAGGCAGAAGAGGGTAGTGCCCATAAGCACTCAAGGATGAGGCTCTATTTTTTTTTTAACCTACTCTGCATTTTTTTGTTGGATTTTGAACTTTTTTTTTGGGAGGGGGGGTCTTATATAGCCCAGACTGGCTTCAGATTCACTGTGTAGTCAAGGATGACCTGGAACTTGTATATTGTTATATATTGTTATAGGAATGTACCACTATGTCCAGTTTATGGGGTGGTGAGGATAGAACCTAGGGCTTCACATGTTCTAAGCAAGTACCATACCAACTGAGCCATATCTCCAGCTCTTACCTTTTTTATGTGTGCATGCCCGTGTGCATGTGTTTAGGTCAGAGCGAAACTCTGTAGAGTCAGTTCTACTTTTACTGGGGCTCTGGGCTTGTACTCTGGTCTCTTGTAGCAAATGCCTTTACTCAATGAACCAGCAGCTTTTTTTTTTTTTTTTTTTTTTTTTTTTTTTTTTTTTTTTTTTTTTTTTTTTTTTTTTTTTTTTTTTTTTTTTTTTTTTTTTTTTTTTTTTTTTTTTTTTTTTTTTTTTTTTTTTTTTTTGAGACAGGCTCTTTCTCTATATATCCCAGGTTTGGCCCAATTTTACAATCCTCCCGTCTCAGCCTCCCAAGTTCTGGAATTACAGAATGTGCTACAATGCCCTGCAAGACACACAGCAGACTGTGTAGCCCAGGCTGGCCTTGACCCTGAGATCTTCCCCCCTCTGCCTTTCAAGATTACAGGCGTGCTCCACCACACTTGTCTCTTACCCTGCACTCCCAAGGAAGCACTCTGTGGGGAGGAGTGTTGTCTCTGGCCTTGACCTCACCCTACCCTTCTTTGCAGGGTAAAAAGATGATAAGCAAGAAGACCTCCAGAGAACCTACAGCTCAGTCTAAAGACGTAGCTGGCCACAGGGACAAGGACTGTTCCCACGGTGATGCTCCCGGCAGGGGTCCTGGACTGGATAGTGAGCACTGTGGTGTCCCGGCTTTGAGCAGCCACCTGTCTGCTGAGACTGAGGGGCCAGAAAATGGGCCGGGGGACAGCAATCTCATCACCTCCCTGCTCGGGCTGTGCAAGAGCAAGGTCTGGCTGCAGAGATGGCAGGGGTAGGGAGGGGTGAAGAGAACTCTTGTCTCAGACATCATCTCCCCATCCCCTAGAAGAGTCGGGTGGCCCTGAAGGCCCGGGAGAATGTATTGCTGCTGGTAAGCGTGGCCTCCCCAGCAGCCGCCACCTACCTGGCACAAAGCACCTCCTGTTGTGTGGTGATAGCTGAGCACCTCTGCCAACTGTACCGGTCCATGCCTGCCTTCCTTGACCCAGCAGACATTGCCACGTTAGAGGGCATCAGCTGGAGGTGGGTCCCTGACCTGGGGAGATGGGGAAATACCTTCAGGAGCTGGTAGTACGTAGGATAGGCAGCCTTGGGCTGGAGAGATGGTTCAGCTGTTAAAGGCTAGGCTCACAACCAAAAATGTAAGAGTAGGCAGCCTTGCTTGCTACCTTCTCCTGGGCGGGAGAGCTAGTCCCCAGGGCCCTTCCCAGCTTCCCAGAAGCCTCACTTCTGCAATCTCAGCATCACAGGGGTTCTAGATGGAGGGGAGACCAGTTCCCGGACATCGTTCAGGAAGGCCTGGAAACTTGGTGCTCATCCTCCAAGCTCCTGCCTCCCTTTCTCCTAGGTTACCCAGTGCCCCATCTGATGAGGCCTCTTTCCCCGGCAAGGAGGCTCTGGCTTCCTTTCTGGGCTGGTTTGATTACTGCGACCACCTTATCACAGAGGCGCACACGGTGAGCAGGGGCAGGTGTGACCAGGGCTCTGTCCTAGCTCCCCTGGGTATCTCATCTCAGGGATGGAATGGAGCTAATACGTGGTGGCTTGGGGCCGGATGCCAGCTTGGCCCTGGTTAGCAAGGCCCCTCTGACATATCTGGGGCTGTGTGAGGACACCATGATTTTTTAGGAATGAATGTGAGGGAGTGTGAATATAGACGTGTTTTTTTTTGGATCCTAGGTGGTTGCAGATGCCTTGGCAAAGGCTGTGGCCGAGAAGCTGTTTGTAGAGACCCTGCAGCCCCAGCTCCTGCATGTGTGAGTGTCTGTCCAGTCCCTTGTCCGTGGCTCTGGTCTGTGTCTCTTCCCATAACAAAGGCAGGGACTACCTGTTATTACTTGTTGGGTCTAACATGTACTGGGCTCTAAGCCCCATGGGGTGGAGCACAGCCTCCCACCCCTAACTCTAGAACCTCATGAGAGATGGGGAGGTAGCTAGAGATATGTCAGGCAACAATGGAAGGAGAACAGGAAAGGTTTTGCCCTGCTACCCCCATTCACCCACTGACCCTCTGCTCTCCCCACTCCCCACAGGTCCGAGCAGACCATCCTGACCTCCACCGCTCTGTTGACAGCCTTGCTGCGACAGCTGCGCTCCCCTACGCTGCTGCAGGAGGCCATGACCTTCCTCTTGGGCACTGACCAGCAGCCCGCAGCCACAGAGGACAGCCCCCATACTCTGGGCACACACCTCATCATGCACTGTGACCATCTCTCTGACGAGGTAAGGCGGAAGGACCTTCATCTCAACTTGCTCCACAACCATCACCGGGCTTCCAGGGGGGTTCCTCCTGCTTTTCTCAGCTGGCCCAGGTAGCTCAGCCTCAGGCCTCAAGTCAAACCAGTGGCAACATATGATTGACAGCTGTGCTGTCTCTGTCACGGTTTTCTGTATATTTTCCAAACTGCTTTTCTATTCATTCAGCTTTTTGGAAACTTGAGCACTCTGAAGTAGTCCCCTCCCCCCTTTTTTCTTAATACGGAAATGGAGGCACAGAGAAGCCCATGGGTCTGCCTGAGACGGCACATCAAATGAGGAATGGAACACTTTCTCTAGCCCCTGACCAACAAGGAAGGTGACCCCCTACCTTAGAGGATTTTATCTGGCATTGGTTCTCAGGCACTGAGAAGCCAGGAGGAGCCTGCAGAGGTGGCACGTGCCTAAAGGTGCATCCTGGCACTCACAAGGTGGGGGAAGGGAATCTCTGAGGCCAGCCTGGTCTACAGAGGAGTTCCAGGATAGCCAGGGCTATACAGAGAAACTCTGCAGAGAGAGAGAGGGGGGCCAGCAGGGTGACAGGAGGGGCCCCTGCTGCCCTCTCACTCTAGATCAGCATTGCCACTTTGCGGCTGTTTGAAGAGCTGCTCCAGAAGCCTCATGAGCGAGTCATCCGAAGTCTGGTCCTGCAAAACCTCGAGGGTCGCCTGTATGTCGCCCGGGGCTCGCCGGAGCCTGAGAGCTATGAGGACACCCTGTAAGTGGAAGAGAGAGGGAGGCAGGGCTCGACACACACAGCCATACATGCCCCTCATCCATCTGTTCGTTGGTACATGCCGGTCTCCCTGTCTGTAGAGATCTGGAGGAAGACCCCTACTTCACGGATGGCTTCCTTGATTCTGGCCTTCAGCCCTCCACAAAGCCTCCCCCAGCTCCTGCCATCAATTCAGATGGCAAAACAGCAGTGACAGAAATCGTCAACAGGTGGGGAGAAGGTTCAGCCATTGGAGTCCCCTGAATTTTATCCTGTCCTTGGGGTCCCGTGAACAGCAGAGAGTGGGGGAGCTGGGGGAGGCGCCTCCACACCTAGGCCCCTGTCTCTTAGCTTCCTTTGCCTGGTCCCTGAGGAAGCCAAGACATCAGCCTTCCTGGAGGAGAACGGATATGACACGTATGTGCACGATGCCTATGGCCTGGTAAGTGAAGGGCCTGTGGCCCCCTCTTCTCCGGGGCCCCTTGATACCCTGATATGTTCCCAGTCCCACACGGTTTTTATGGGGTCCCTCAGCTAGGCCTTTCTGGGCCAACTTCTTCAACTCTTCCTCCCCTCTGCTTCAGTTCCAGGAGTGCAGCTCCCGTGTAGCCCCTTGGGGCTGGCCCCTGGGCCCAGCGCCCCTGGACTCTCATGAACCTGAAAGGCCTTTCTTTGAGGGCCACTTCCTCCAAGTGCTCTTTGATCGCATGACTCGGATTTTGGATCAGGTAGCCACAAAGACTGTGCTCAGAGCGCTCCGAGCTGAGCCTGGTGTCTTTCAGGAGAGTAGGGGCTGATGACCAGGGCGGACCCCTCTTTGGTTCCTCAGCTGCACAGGCCTTTACCTTTCCCCAGGCGGGAAGCCCCGTCTCGCCTGTTCCCCACACGCCCTAACATGCTCTGGCCCTCAGCCCCAGGGAATCCATGACATACACACATCACGTGAGTCTCCCACCCCCGCACACATTCACACCAGCCAGGCGCCGTGCTTGGGGAGTGCAAAAATGCTTGCCACCCATTGCCAACACTCAGTGTTGTCCATCTTGTTCCCTACAGCCATACAGCCTGAACCTACAAGTGACCTCAGTCCTGTCCCGGCTTGCCCTGTTCCCCCACCCCCATATCCATGAGTATCTCCTGGATCCTTACATCAGCCTGGCCCCTGGCTGCAGGAGTCTGTTCTCTGTGCTTGTCAGGGTAAGGATGAGGGTGTGACGGGAGGAACGGAGCAGGGCTAGGGGTAGGAATGGAGAAGTAGGTACCCATACCCATGCCAGGAAAAGCACAGGCTTCCCAATCCTGTCTCTTACCTCCTGTGGGATGGTAGAGCCAGGGGCAGCTGTGGGACATGGTCACTTCTCATCTTTGTCCTTTCTGGACTCTAGGTGATCGGGGACTTAATGCAAAGAATTCAGAGGGTACCCCAGTTTCCGGGCAAACTGCTCCTGGTGCGCAAGCAACTGATGGGCCAGATTCCCGGAGAACAGTAAGTGAACAAAGGAAGTGGGTGTCCAGGGTTAGGAAGGGAGCATTAAGGAGGCTCCTGGGTCAAGCCTGTGGACATGGGCTGTCATGCCATCTACACACCTGCTGACTCCCTGCTATGCCATCTCACTCGCCCCCCCCCCCCCCCCCCCCCCCCCCCCCCCCCCCCCCCCCCCCCCCCCCCCGTCTCTCCTCAGTCTGGACCATCAGACCCTACTCCAGGGCGTGGTAGTACTTGAGGAATTCTGCAAGGAGCTGGCCGCCATTGCATTTGTCAAGTTTCCCCCACATGGTCCTTACCTGAACTTCTCTCCTCCCCCGGAAGGGCAAGTCTGAGCTAGGAGCGTGATGGGCGGGGGAAGACTCCTGTCTGTACTTCTGCCCATGGGTGGCTTCCTGCCTGGCCATGCTGCTGCTCTGTCCTCCACACTGGGGACTTCAGCTGCAGGAGACTTCACCTGTTGACTACGTGAGCTGAGGTTTCAGGGCGGTGTCACGCGGCAAAAAAGCTGGCTTCTAAGGCAGTGGTATTCTTGGGGCCTTCTTGGAGCAGCTGGAGGATGGCCAGCGAGCATCGAGACCCTGCCCTGCATGTGTTGTGCGACTATCCCTGCTATACTGTGACCAGGGCCATAACATGAGACAACTTCAGGGGCGAGGGAAATGAACTGTTGCCTTTGAGGCTTGCTAGACATCCAGTCTGGAGAAATAGGGGCCAAGAGCCCTGTCTGTCACATTAGTTATCATGGAAGCTGCTGAAGACTCGGTAGGTTTCTTCATGGCTTCCTTGGTGTGAACAGCAGTGAAGAAGACAAGGGGACTGAGGGGAAGCCCCCTCTTCCAGCTCTGCCCTCCTGGAGACTGTTGCAAAATTCCCAGCTGCCTCATGGCAGATGCCCAAAGCGTGCTCCGCGCCCAGGCGGGGGCAGCTGCTAACAAGAGCCTTGGCGCAGCTGCAGCCAGGGCAGGCGAGGGCCTGGGAGCTAGGTGCCAGGCTCCAGCTCCAGCTGGTTCCTCTCTGGCGCCTTCTGAACCCGTCTTAGCAAGTCCGCAACACCTGGGCAGAGAGGTTATTGACCAGGGTGGTGGGCTTTGTCCTCCAAATCCTGCCCAGGACCCAGGGATCCCAGTGAAATGCATTCCTGGGGAAGCACAGGCACTCAAGGTACAGATAGGATAGGGCACCCCAACTCCAGACCCCTGAGGCCTAGTGAGGAGGGACTGAGACACAAGCAGATAGCTCTGCTATTGTTCTTCATGTGTCCTCCATGGCTGGAGTTGCCACCCCACCCAGCCTGAATCTGTCTCAACCTGCAAGAACACACGGGCGGCGCCAGGCATTACCTCACAACAGGCCTGCAGTTGTTGGCTTCGCTCCTGGGCAAGGAGGAGCAAGCCAGAGCCCCTTTTGCTTCCTTTTCCTGCCCATGCCGCCTCTCGAAGCTGGGCACAGGTTGCCAAGAGGTGACATGAAAGAGGAGGAAACTCAATGACCTCTACCTCTCCCGAATTCCTCCCAGTGGGGGAGGACTTGTCTGCTGCTCAGAAGAACATCATGTGCTCCTGTGTGTACGAGCTGTGTGTGTATGTCAAGGTACATGAGTGCTGGTGTGGGAGCAGATCTTGGTGGAGTGGGTCTGTGCTGTGAGATACTTACTGTTCAATGGTCTGGGCAGTAATGCACTTTGGCATTTGCATGGTGTCTTCACAACAGCGCAGCAATAAACCCTGTGATTGTGTGGACACGATGACCGTTCCTCAGTCTGCTTGTCTTCTTCCCAGAGCTTTTCTGCCCCCTTCAGCCGGTCTTTCACCCCAACGAAGACAGTTCCTTTTCCAGCACTGGAGGAGGGAGGTAGTGATTTCTGACATTGCAAATTTGATACTCCTCAGCACCAGCCCGGAACTGACTCTTGGCTGAGCAACATTGTTTCAATTTGCTTCACCTCCAACTGAGCCTTCCAGCAAGAGTCGTCAGGTGGTGGGAGTGCTTGGAAGCAAGTCTCATCTTGTGTGTTGTTGTGTGCTATTTGACCACGTCAGTCACAATTGGGATTGATGAAAACTTGGTTTGGAGAGGGGATTTGAAGGTATAGGTCAGAGATAAGAGTGTTTAATTAGCTGGGAAGTGGTGTGACATGCCTTTAATCCCAGCACTCTCAGGAGGCAGAGGCAGGTGGATCTCTGAGGCCAACCTGGTCTGCAGAGTGAGTTCCAGGACAGCCAGGGCTCCACAGAGAAACTCTGTCTCAACAACACAAAGTGCTTATTTAGCATGCCTAAAACCCGTGGATTCAATCCTTAACACTGCTTTTTATGTTCGTTTGGTGGGTTGGAGTTTTTGAGAAAGGGGCATGCTCCCAGGAAGGCTTTGAACTGGATAGTAATTCTCTGCCTCATCCTCCTGAGTGCTGGAGTTACAAGTGTGTACCATGATGTCCAACTCCCAGTTTCGTCTTAAGGGAAAAAGTTGTATGGAAATGGGTATTCTGAGTCATCAGGAGTACTAGAGGTCAGGCAATCAGACTAAAGAAGCAGGCTTCAGCAAGGCTCCAGTGGTACATGGGAGAATCACCTGGAGAGGTGGGAACTAGCTAAGAACACACACACTGCTCTTGCAGAGGACCTGGGTTTGGTTCCTAGCACCGTTAGGCAGCGTTTAGCTGCCTTTGACTCCAGCTCCAGGGGATCTGATGTCTCAGGCCTCAGAGGGCACTGCACTGACGTGCACATACTCACACATAGAGACATACACACATAATTAAAATGAGATTTTAAAATATTCTTTCAAGAATAAATCTAGGCCAGCGGTTTTCAACTTGTGGGTCAAGATCCCTTTGGAGGGGCTGGAGAGATGGCTCAGTGGTTAAGAGCACTGGCTATTCTTCCAGAGGTCCAGAGTTCATTTCCCAGCAACCACATGATGGCTCACAACCATCTGTAATGAGAGCTAGTGCCCTCTTCTGGCCTGCAGGCATATGTGCAGACAGAACACTATACATAATAAACAAATCTAAAAAAAAAAAAAGATCCCTTTGGAGGTCCAGCAACCCTTCCACAGGGGTCACCTAAGACCATTGGAAAGCAGGTATTTACCTTATAATTCATAACAGTAGTGAAATTACAGTTACGAAGTAGCAATGAAGTAATTTTACGGTTGGGGGTCAGCACAACATGAGGAACTGTACTAAAGGACTGCAGCATTAGAAAGGTTGGGAACCACTGTCCTAGGTTTCTTTTTGCGATATCGGTGCCAAGCTGGGGAAGATGGTTCAATGGATGAGAGAAACTGTTCACAAAGACATGAGTTTGAGTTCCTAGCACTCCAGTAAAAAAAAAAAGTGAGGTCTGGTTACACACACATTGGAGCCCTAGCACTGTGGGTAAAGAAGACAGGAGGATCACTGGGGCTTGTTGGGTGCCAGCCTAGCTCCAGTTTCAATTAGAAACCTATCTCAAGGGAATAAAGTGAAAATCGACAGGACTCCCAACATCCTCCTCTGGCTTCTGCACATGAGCACGCAAATAAAAATGCCAGCGCCCAGCTGCCTTCAGCAGCTTAGTATAGTGGGTGGACAGCATTGTCTGAGAACTCTCTGGGTGATGTGTACCCAGGATTGAAAATTACTAGGCTAAATAGCCCTTCGCTGTGCAGGAACTGGAGGAGGGGCCCTGAGCTGAATAAAAGGGTTTTGGTGCTAGTTGGGACCATTAGGTAGCCTGCTTACCTAGCACGTGTAAGACCCTGGGCTCAACTCGCAGCACCACAAATATGAAAAAAAAAATAGAAATGACTTTATCGTTTTTCTTGTTCTTTTTTGAAACAGGATCTTTCTATGTAGCCCTGGCTGTCCTGGAAGTTGCTATATAGACCAGGCTGGCCTCAAACTCATAGAGATCCTCTTGCCTCTGCCTCCTGAACATTAGGATTAAAGGCGTGCTCTACCAGTGAGGTGGTGGTGGCGCACACCTTTAATCCCAGCAGAGGCAGAGGCAGGTGGGTCTCCAGCGATTGCCCCGCTGCTTTTGGTTTTTATTTAACATTTTTATTTTTAATTGTGTGTGTCTGTAGAGTGGTATGTGCACATTGAGTTGCAGTGTCCACAAAGGCCAGAGAGGGGGTTGGATCGCCTGGTGTTGGAGTTACAGGTGGTTATGAGCCACTTAGTGTGAAAGCTGGGAACTGAACTCAGGTCCTCCGCAAGAACAGTACATGCTCTTAACTACGGAGCCATCTCTCCAGCCTCTAAGTTTTCATCAAATATAATAATAAAATAGCAGTAATAATATACTATGACACTTGGCATGCTGAAGCACATCCATATTCTTAGGACTCAAGAATTAGAGGTGGGCAGATCATAACAAATTTGAGGATAGCCTGGTCTATATGAGTGGATTCTATCTCAAGAAAACAAAATCCTATTATGGCCTGGGAATGCAAATCAGTTGGTAAAGTGCTTGAGTTCTGCAGACATAGGATGATCAGAAATTCAGCGTCATCTCCAGCTACATTATAAGAGTTCACGGTCAGTCTGAGGAAAGGGCTTGAACAAAACCAAAAAGTCGCCAGGCGGTGGTGGCGCACGCCTTTAATCCCAGCACACAGGAGGCAGAGGCAGGAAGAGTTCAAGGCCAGCCTGCTCTACAGAATGAGTTCCAGGACAGTTAAAGAAACACAGAGAAACCCTGTCTAGAAAAACCAAAACCAAACAAACAAAAACAGAGTCTTGAAGCTCAGAGAGAAGGAAGCTTGGGCTGGGAGGCCAAGGTGTCATTCTCAGTTCTTGTCCCCACACGCAATTTCACCAGACCAAACTGCTCCAACACCTGGACAGGTCTGAGCTGTGTTTTTATTAGGGGTGTTGTCACTTCAAAGCCCCACACCTACCCCAGCAGGACAGAAAGGCTAAAGAGAGCCTGGGTGGGTTGCGGCTTCAGTCAACAGCGCTGCCTAACCTAGGAGCCCTACACTCCCGCATAACATCAGTGTGCATATCAGGAGGAAAGACATGGATGACTGGGTGGGACAGTGGCCCCACATCTTCTCTCCACACACATTTAGGCAAGAAGGCAAGTTAAACAACACCTTTTTACTCAGCAATGAGGGCTCTGCCCTGAAGGACGAGTCTGCCATGTCCCAGCCCCTTCTATATTCCTAAAGGCTTGGATGGATCAACATGCGACTTTTACCAAACTGGACAAAGAAATAAGATGCCATTTGGGGTTCAAAAAGCTCCTGACCATATTGAGAGAAGCATTGTGTACCCTGAGAACAACGGAAACCCTTGAGCACTGGATTCAAGGCACTCTTCCTTTCTGCTCCATGTGGGGTCCCTGCACACAGTGCAATGAGATCTCTGATTGCCAGCCTCTTTCCAGCCCACAGAGGGAGGGTGGTTGCTCAGCTGTCACTGCCGGCGCCTCTCTATCTGCTCAGGGGGATGACGGAAGATTCCTGGAGTCTGTGTAGAAGCTGTTTTTGTAAGTCTTCCTCTAAAACCTTCCACCAAAAGTAGTTCTCACCCCGAATCTTTGGGGGCTCATCTTGGATTCCTGGGTTCCGAAAAGCCACCGCCACTAGCACATTCAGGCAGACACCATCTGCGTGGTCTCTGCCCTGGTGCTGCAATCCAAGCAACCCCTTGGTCTCCACGGCCAGATTGTGGAGAGTCAGGCACTCCTGTAGCAGCCGCAGGATGGCCACCTTGACGCCACCCCTTTGTTCCATAGGGGTGAAGCCACAGGCAGTGATGGGCAAGTGAGGTGTCCCCACTGAGCCCACCAACACCCACACTGACTGGACTGTTGTAAAGGTGGCCACCAACCGCTGGCAGACCACACTGCAGGGAAGCTCTTGAGGCAGAATGTGAGGGTGCATGGCTTGTTGGCAGAATTTGGCACCCAGCTCTACCAGATGCAGAACATCATGGGCTCTAAGTGGAGTGGGCAGGGAGACCCGTGGGTACCAGCCAGCCTGTAGGGACTCAGCATCTGCATCCTTGGAAGTCTTGAGAACTCCACCTAGGGGAGATTTGGGGGATGGTGAGAGAGGCCAGCATGAGTGTTTAGTCTGAGAGAGAAAAGGGGCCAGGCCACCCAAGCATTCCAGGTGGAGGGCCCCCTCCCCCCAAGCTCTCAGCCTGTAATAGGTCAA
This sequence comes from Ondatra zibethicus, assembly GCA_004026605.1. Classification (NCBI taxonomy): domain Eukaryota; kingdom Metazoa; phylum Chordata; class Mammalia; order Rodentia; family Cricetidae; genus Ondatra; species Ondatra zibethicus. The sequence continues at coordinate 136,570 of PVIU01000710.1, forward strand.
TGGCAATTTACAGAAGCCACAGTATGGCTGGCTTAGCAGAAGAAACAGAGGAAGTGCCCGAATGCCACCAGGTGGGTTGTACCTGTGGGTCGAGCAAGGAATACAAAACGGATCCAGGAGGCACCCCTCTCCTCCACAGACAGCAGTGTCACCGGCTCACAGAGCAGCCCAGCCTCCTCCTTCACTTCCCGCTGCATCGCCTCCACGATGGTCTCCCCGACTTCCATTCTCCCTGCAGGGAGGTACCATGCTCCCCGGCATTCTCTTTTGGCCTCCTGGATCATCAACACCTCATCCTGAGAGAAAAGCAAGACAATCTTCACTCCTACCCAACCAGTCTGGGGGCTTTAGAAGAGCAGCCCCTAGCTGGATGGATGGTGGCCCAAAGCTTCCTTCTTGGTAGACACCTTCAGGGTTGCTGGGTCCTAGGGACTCAAGAGTCTGTTGTGGTTCAGCACTGTGGCGGCCTTCTCTATGCTGTAACACAACTTTGGATTCAGAAGGATTTCTGTTTGTAGGAAAGGGCTGCGGTCTCTGGGCATTGCTTCAAGGAGGCCCTATGCTGAAGGTTGCCACCACTCCAATACTGACTCATATCAACGCCACTGTGTTGCTCTCTTGTTCCCCATAGGACTTAAAATCAGCTTGTGTCTGGTCCCCACTTTAGAATCTGAGCTTTGAAACTCAGCTCCGCCCCCATACTACCTACCCCTACTTGGCCAGATGTTTTCACATCGACTTGTACAGAGAGGTTCACAGATAGATAGATAGATAGATAGATAGATAGATAGATAGATAGATAGATAGATAGATAGATAGATAGATGGATGATGGATGGATGATAGATGGATGGATGGATGATGGATGGATGATAGATGATAGATAGATAGATAGATAGATAGATAGATAGATAGATAGATAGATAGATAGATGGATGATGGATGGATGATAGATAGATGGATGGATGGATGATAGATGATAGATAGATAGATAGATAGATAGATAGATAGATAGATAGATAGATAGATAGATAGATGGATGATAGATAGATGATAGATAGATGGATGGATGATAGATAGATAGATAGATAGATAGATAGATAGATAGATAGATAGATAGATAGATAGACAGACACTCCCAGAGGGTCAGAGACCTACGTGTAAGCTCCCTATTACTAACGGTGGGGCCGGGAGGGTCTAGAAAACCCCTTCAGTAAGCCAGACATGGTGCCAGACTCCTGGTAAGGAAGGAGGTATACTGCAGGCCTCTCCTAGTGGAGGCGAGGGGGAGGGAGGATGAGACAAACCGCCCCGGGGCCTCGGCTTCTTCCTCTGTATTATAGTCTATAAGGACGACCTCAGCTTAGCGGCTACTGTGAGAGTGCTTTGCAACACTGTGGAAGCGCCACGCACAGGCAGCGGCCGTTGGCTCGCCTGTTCCCACCGGGGCTGGCGGCGCGCTCCCGAGACCAGCTGAAGGCCGGCGGCCGGACGCTCACCTGCTCGTTGAGGAACACGGCCAGCACCACGTAGCAGACATTCTTCCGCAGCCGCACGGGCGACAGCGGCTTGCCAGCCGGCTCCGAGTCACAGCTCTGCACCAGCAACCCCTTACCCCCCAGCACGGTGGCCAGCGCCCCCGCCAGGCCTTCCGAGGCCATCAAGTCTCCAGGGAGGTGGCAAGCCGGGACCCGCCAGACCCCCGGAGGCAGGCGACGGGGACCTGGGCTGCAGTGGGTCGCTAAGCCCAAAGCCCCCTCCCCTGCCTGGAGAGCCAAACCTAACGCGGAACCTCCAGGAGAGGCCAGGCTGCTGATAGGCTGCGCGTCACCACGGCCTGCCCGGATTGGCCAGCTCGCGGCGGTTACCGAGGGGGCGGGGCTCCGAGGGCCCCTCTCTGCTCCCCCCGCCCCGTCCCCCGCGCCTCTCTGGGGTTTCAGCGGCTGGTCGCTCACTCCTTATTTTCTCCTGCTCTTAGCTAATTCACCCAGCACGCACTTGTCCGCGCGGGTTCCGACGGTGATGTCATCCTGCCTGTAGGGTGCTGAACACCACCGCGACCAGGGTCGGTGGCGTCACTCGTCTGATGACATTACGGAAGCCTAGGCTCCGCAGTTAGCTCCCACTGTCCCGCTTTTTTTTTTTTTTATCATAAACAAACTAGAGAAGTACTGGAGAGGAATAGGCCCCAAATAACTTTCTGACTTCGCTAAAATGTTCTGAACTTGCAAGTGGCCAGGGTATATAATGTTGCCTTGGAGATTCTGATCTGAATGGATTGGTGGGCCCAGACATTGGAAAAGTCAGCTGCAGGATTGGTTTGGGCAAATTATGTGATTGACAAGTTCAGAGGAGAGATGGGACAGAGCTGGTATGGTCAAGGTGGAATAGGACTGGGGGTGAAGGAAAGGGATTGGGGGGGATGAGAAAGAGCTTGGAGACGGCAATGCAGCCGTTATCAAATTCCCCCGGCTCAAAGCATTTGCCATGTAGTTTCAAGGCTTCTGCAGCAGACTGCATCCTTAGAGGGCAGGGGTGGTGCCCTCCTACCCAGCATGCAGGGCCTAGCCATGGGGAACAGGGTGTGGGTTGTTTTGGCCAGCTCTGTCTTCCCTCCCAGCCTGACCTTTCCTCCTCTGAGCTTCTTTAACCTCGGCTCAGGACAGGCAGGCAGGGCCAGCTGGAAGGAATCCACAAAGCAGGCCAAGTCTGGGCTCCTCACCCCATCCTAGCCCTTTCCTCCTCCCTCCTGCTGGCTCTCTGTACCTCCTTTGGGGGACAGTGGCTTGGTGGTGCTGACAAAGCGCTGGAGTTTAAGCCAGACATCCAGCCACTGCTGGCTGGCTCACTCAGTGCCTGGGTGGCCTCGATTTCTTCATCTGTAGACTAGGTCTATAACAACCGGCCTTCTCCCCGGTTGTTGAGAAGCCAAGATGAGTTGGGAGGAGCTGCGTGGACTATCTGAGCACGGTGACCAGGCAGTCCACCGATTCTCCAGTTAGGATGTCAAAGCCACAGCATTCGTTGCTACACAAAAGACAGCCTTTAGAGCCCTGTGAAGCCGGGGGAGGGGGGTGTAGCTCAGAGAATTTGCCTAGCATGCAGAAGGGCCTGGGTTCAATCCTCAGCACCACAAAACAAACAGCTTCTATGCTCCTTGGACTTCACTCTCAGGATCTCAGCCCCATAGGACACGTCATCTAGCCTTACTCCCTGATGCTGATGCTGAGTGCAAACTCCCTGGAGACGAGACTGTCTGAGGTGGGACCCACCTAGTGGCCCACAGTATTTTGAGACACTTGAACACTGCTTGCTTGAGGTCATTGAAAACCTCCCACCTCCAAATAACTGCAGTCACTGACAGAGAGGCAAGATCAGGCCCCAGGGTGCAGATGTGCTTGTTAAAGCTTTTCCCTCCTTTCCCTTCCCTTCCTCCCCTCTCCTCTCCTGTCCCTCTTCTCTCCTCCCTTCTCTTCTCCTCTCCTCTTCTCTCTCCTCCCTCCCTCTTCTCCCCTCTCCTCTTATTCTCCTCCCCTCCTCTCCTCTATAGTCCTTTCCTTTCCTTCCTTTTCTTCTACTCTCCCTTCCTCTCTTCTTCTCTCCTCATCACTCTTGTTTAGATCTTTCAGTTCCTCAGTTTTCCCATCTGTGAAGTGGAGGCAGCACTGGTCATAGACTCCATTCTACCTCCCAGGGATGATTTGGGAGAGGGTGAGGTCATGTCTGGGCAGGCTGGGAGAGCTGCAGAGGCGTTCTAAGATAAACAGCAGACAGCCTAACTGCCTGGAAGAGCAAAGGCTGCCACAACCGCAGCTCCATTCCTCCATTATCATGGGGGAAGGGGAAAACGCTCGTCTGTTGTGCAGGGCCTAATTGCCTCGTCATAAGCCACACTGAAGCAATAGAACACCGAAAGCCCCTTGTAAACACAGAAGGCATTTGAAAGAGGGTACAGTCCTTCCCACAGTGCCTGGGGAGGCAACAAGAAAGGTTGGCTTTCTCAAGGCCTTGGGGAAAAGAGCAGTGGTCAGAGACAGGTGAGGGAGTCCTGGAAGAAAGGGGATCGTGAGACAGGAAAGGAAACTGAGGCAGACCCGCTCTAAGTATGTCTTCTATCCTCTGGGGGGGGGGGACACTCCTGGAGTAGGCGGCCGTGGACAAGCATAGTCTGACTAGTACGGCTCTCCCAGCACCCATGGGAGCAGGCCATCTCAGGGTGCATGCATGCGCATGTGTAAATGACCTCGTGAGCAGAGGGATCTGAGGTAGGCAGAGTCAGGTCCCCTGGGACAGGGCTGGGCAGGCAGGATGAGGCAAGGGTGTCTGGGATGCTAGAGTGCTTTACAAGGTGGCAAATCCTGTCTCTTGACAAAGAAGAGATCCTTGAGAAGGGCAGCAGGAGGAGGGCCCTTGGGCTCTACTGCTAGCTCCTTGAAAGACTTTGGAGTCACAGATCAGACACAGGCATTTCTAAACCCTGGGACACAAAAGGGGTATTAGTGGGAACACTGAGGAAATTCCTGTGAAGCTGAGGCTTCCCGGATAGGATTATAGTAATGCTATGGCCTTGGTAATGATAAAAGCACCAAGCTTGTATAAGATATTCCCACTAGGGGACACAAGGTAAAGGAAATGAAAGTTTTTCTTTGGTTTTTCAAGGCAGGGTTTCTCCCTGTAACAGCTCTGCTATCCTGGAAGTCGCTTTGTAGACTAGGTAGGCCTCGAACTCACCGAGATCCATCTGCCTCTGCCTCTCAAGTGCTGGGATTAAAGGCATGTGCCACCACCGCCCAGCCAGTAACTAAAAGCTTTATGTGCTATATCTGTTTTGTTTTTTGAGGGTTTTGTTTAATTTTTTAGAGGCAGGGTCTCACTATTTGACCCTGGCTGGCCTTGAACTCACAGCGCTCTCAAGTGCTGAGATTAAAGGGATGTGCTATCACACCACGCTGTGTGCTATAGTTGCAACTTGATTGTAAAATTGTAATTATTTCCAGATAAAATGTAGGGAAATTTTATAAGAAAAAGGGACAAGCAGCCAATGGATGGAGATATAACCCTGAGCTTACTTCCAACTTTTAGCTGGTGTCACGGTGGGTCTCAGACAAGGGAGCTGAAGGCTGACAAGGAGCCACGGACCCTGACATAAGCAGAGGCCCCAGGACCTCTGCTGGGAGCCCTGGCCTACGTCTCAGGGTCAGATCCTGCTTGGGCTAGCTCTATTCTTGGTTCAATCCTAGAATAAATGAGCGCTGGTCCAGCTGCTGTTTGTAAGGTCCAGACAAATCCACCCTCCAGGGAGCTGTGATGGTGGGGGAAGGGTGCCTCTGCCATTTCACCCCAATTCACAAAGTTCAGGGCTACACCTTTCCCAGGAAATCCTGCAGTTCGGGCTTAGGGTGACATCAGGACAAGGCTAGAGAAGGTAAAGTGTTAAGTAAGAACGTGTCACTCGGTGCCACTTGGAACACGATCAGCGCTAGAGTCATGAGGATGGAGGAGCAGAAAAGCCTGTCTTTAAACTCCATGAAGCGCTAAAACTAGAATGTAAGCGAGGTGTCTTGAGTCAGCAAACTTGGTTCAAATCCCATTCTGGCACTAAAATGGCTGGGTAACCTTGGGTGACTTATTTAGCCCCAAACTGCCTGTTTCTTCTGCAAGATGGAAATAGACTGTCTGTACCTCAAAATAGCATCAGGGATTAAATGAGATGGTCTAAATGAAATAAAAAGGACACAGTAAAACATGGCTGTTCTCTAGAGTTCCCCACTTCTTTGAATCAAAAAAAAAAATGTGAAAATGGAAAAAACCTAACTTTTTTTTTTTTAAATGGGTCTCATGAATCTCAAGTTGGTCTCAGAATCACAATGTAGCCAAGGCTGGCCTTGAACTTCTGATCCTCTTGCATCTCCATCTCCCCTAGTATTGGATTTACAGGTGTGTTCCATCACACCCAGCTATAACACAGCTTAAAAGAAAGAAAGCAAGATTCCCTGAAGAAAATACTAGAAGGAAATACAGGAAAAATCTAGCATTGCTTGGGTCAGGCAAGAGAGGATTGTGGGTGACTTGTTGTTTTCTAAATTCTCCGAACAGATGTTATATTTATAATAAAAATGTTTATTTAATTAAAAAAAATCCCCAAACCACAGCAGGAACAGTTAAGTATAACAAGAGCTGGCGCATTTGTGCGGTTGAGATACACAGGGGAAAGAGGTAGAGAGCAAAGCGTTACCAAAAGGGCCATGGGGTTGGGGGTCAGCTGTCTGAGGCAGTGAAGCTCTGTCTCGGGGGGACCTGGACAGCAAGAGTAGTTGGGCTGAGCAAGGGCTCTCCTGTCTCTCCAGGTCAGAGCACACAGGATAGGTGGGACAGAGGCAGGGGGATATGAATTCTCCACAGGCTGATGCCACCCAGGGAGGCCTTCTCAGTGCTGCACCCTAGAACTCTGACTTTCCCGGTGTCCCCAGAGAGCTCCTGGGGTCCAGACCTCCCAAAGGTCTGGCAGTGGTATTTGAGGTCTCTATCACTAGGTCCCCTGTCCCTATTCACTCTGTCCACTGGCCTCTGCTCCAGAGCAGATTTCTGGGTTTGCTTTCTTTCCCCAGCCTTTGTGGCCGGCAGAGTCAGGTCAGTCTATGCTGGCAGCAGTCACCAAACAATGGATTTTAATACAGACTGGGAAGCTGAGAGGTAGAAGCAGGGCCACGGTGGCACTGCCCATGTCGTTGCCTCCAGCCAGCCTGGGCCATTAAAGGAGGCCATCTCCTTACCAGCTCCACAGCTCTTCTGTAAGGGGAAGAAGAGTTCTGTGGCTCCCCATCTAGCAGACCGACAGTCAGAAGGGCTGTCCAGGAGCTTCATGCGGACAAAGGTGAGCTCTAGCATAGCTGGGGGCCCAGGGACAACACAGGATGAGGCAACAGAAGGAAGTGTTGATTAAGCCGAAACAATTCCCGAGCTTCCCCAAGGAAGGGTGTTCATCCCCTGGGGTGGAGTACAGGGGTTGGCAGGGGTCATTTACCCCCAGTATGAACCTAATACCAAGGAGAGGGAGGCCACGGTGGAGCAGGTGTGCGCTTCAGTGGCACTACAGCTGATCCCTTTAGGGCCAGGGCCAAGGAGAGGAACAAGGTTCCCTGTTTATGACTAAAGTGATATCGGTGGAATGGACCACACCCTCTAAGTTCCCCCATACCATTCCTTGTTGAAATTATGCATAGACTGAGCACTCGGTTACCTGCCCGCCACCCCTCTAGGTACCAGTATCCCCTATTTAGCTTCCTGTAATGTCCCCACAGCCACCTTCACTGCTTGGAACACAGCCCGATCCATCTAGAAAGAAAGAAAAAAAAATGACACAGAATTTTCAATCATGTTCCAGCTCCTACCCTCCTGTTCCACTCCCTGCCCTTCTCAAGGACACCTTTATCCGACACTGACAGGCTAGCAGCCTGCTCAGTTCAGATAGATCTGTCCTGCTTACTGAGGCCATGCCTCGAGGAGACTGGGACAGCGGCACACTCACCTGGGCATAAAGCATACGGTGATCAGGGGGCAGGCTGGTTCCCTGGTGGCAGAGCTGAGCAGAGAGGGCAGAGGTCTCAGGAGACAGAAAATGCTGGGTGACGCTGACTGTGCTCACCAGGCCTTGCACCTGTACCATGGGGGACAAGGGCAAGAGGGTAAACTGAGGTTCGAGTCATACTCCCCCTATTCTTCTGATCACAGAAGTCTACTTCACCCTTCACCACCCAACTTTCAGGAAGCAGTAACCATGGTTATAGGACAAGGCATCCCCAATGGCTTGGCCAGAATAAGACCTGAGGGATGCTGGAGTACTGAGTGAGTTGGCTTAGATCAGCTCTTTGGAAAGAGTTCCACACAGCTTTCAAGATCCTCAGCTTTGCTATCCCCATGGCTTCCTGTCCTGCCTAGCTTTCTGTCAGGTAGAGAATGCTGTGTGATCATGACTCTGATATGGTGTTCTCGCTACTTCTGATCTTCTGCTAAGTCCCAGCCACCAAGGAAGCACCTGATGGGGTGCCCCAGCAGGCACAAGCACCGCCTCTCCAGGGGCTTGCAGCAGAGTCCAGCAGCACACACCCCACTCCTCTCTTAGACGACGACGCAACCCTGCATCCAAGTAGCAGCTGCCTGGGGCCCCGGGTTCCAAGGTCCCTGCTCCAGCTGGGCACACCTTAAAGAAGAGGAATGGACATGAGTACCCATGGGAATGAAGGCAGGGATTCAAGAGAGGAAGGGGTGTGGTTTCTCTGGAGGACCAAGGGCAATAGGATGCTGAAGCTGTCTTAAAGGGCAAGCAGAAGACGAAAGAGGTAGGAGAGAGTAAAGTTGGTAGTAAAGGATGGGGGTAGGTCCAGGTTAGGCTGGAAGGAGCTTAGGACAAAAGACATTCAAGCTGGGGAGGAGGGATCCAAATCCCTGCTTTTCCTGGGATGTGTCTGTCTTTCATAGCCTTTGTGACCCTGGCCTGACCACTTGTTCTCTCAGTGGTCCCCTTTCTCCGAAACCCAGGAAGACATCTTGTACAAGCCTCATTCATAACTGTATTCACAAGAAATTCTTAAGTTTTTGTAAACAGCCTGCATTATAAACCAAATTGTGTGGAAACTGTAGCTTCCCTGGGGAGACGGTCCAGGATCCAGGAAAGGCAGGGCCATACAGAAGTCCTGACTCGCAGTGGGTGGACAGGCTGAGGTCCCTGCAGCAGGCACAGCTATGGGAACCACCATCAGCCCACAGAGTCAGAGTACCGTGGGCAGGCAGGGACAAGCGGAGGCCGGAAGAGGTGCCCAGAGAACACTTGCAGAGGTGAGCACCAGCATCGTGCTCCAACTGGCCACCGCCTAAACCCACCCTCTTCAGTTAGGACCTCAGCCATTGTCCCTGAATTGAGAGGGTGCTGGCAGGAGTGGGGTGTGGTTGGGAGGCTTGTGAACCACATCCCCTAGAGGAGTCCCCGGGGGATGCCAAGGTTTCTTGGTTCCAAAGACTCAAGTCCATCCTGGGGCTATGGTAGCAACAGGCTACCCAGTGAGAAAGTGCCCCACAGACCTCCCCATGAGTCACCCCACGGGGCCATATGGGACTGCCAACCGCCAGCCACACTCAGAGCAGACAAAGTCATCTGTTCATGATGGTGCTCTTGTCAGCTCCCCTCTGTGTGTCACAACATCTGGGTGTGCATCTGCAGATGTGTGTGTGCCTGTGGACAGCGCATGGTGGACAACACCAATCGACCCCTGCATGTGTGTGTGTATCTTAGCAGGGTGGCACTTGGTCTTTTCTCTAGGACAGCTGGGACTCAGCTAGACTTCGAAACCACCAGGTCTTCCGCCTTAATCATTTATTTATTTTACTAAGTATTATTATTTTTGGCGGTGGTTAGTCAGGGGAAGTTTCAGTCAGGGGTCTCATGTAGCCTAGGCTGGCTTCAGACTAATCTCATGGACGTCTCAAGTATTGGAATTATAGACATATACCACCATGCTTGGCTCATTGATTTTTGAGACAGGGTCTCATTATATAGATTAGGCTGGTCTCAAACTCATGATCCTCTGTCTCAGAACTACCATATCCTACCTGCTATATCTTTATTAACCCTGGTCTCCTACCTCCCCTGCTCTTTTGGAGTTTTCTGCCCTTTTCTCTCCCTACCTCTAGCACTAGGTAGGCATGTGTGCCCACCTTCCTCCCTCAGCCCTCTTCATGGCTAGTGCTTCCCCTAGAGGTCTCAGTATGAACTATAGGAAAGGGAGAAGCTGCTTGCCAGTCTCTTAGCCCTGGAGCCCAGGTAGGGGAGAGGGACTTCCTGTTCCCAGGGGGAATACAGGGTAGTAACCTAGAGTTGGAATAAATGTAAGTTCAGACTCCAGGGTTACCACTAAGTCTCAGTTTTCCCACCCATAAAATGGGAAAGTAGCTGTCCCTGCCTAGCTCAGGAATGAGGAAAAGAAGGATACCCATTAATCAAGACAATGTCCCAAGGCCCTTAATGTGACGCCCATTCTACAGTTATTGTCTCATCTCCCCCACGAGATTCTGACTTCCCTGCTATATCCTCTCCTTTCTCTGAGCCTCACCAGAAAATCAGACTTCTGACCTGCTCTCTCTGCCCCTGGCTAACTCACCTTCAGGACTAGGGTAAGCTGCGAGATCACAGTGAACCTACAATGAACCTATCAGTTAATGCAGGGACAAGGGGGAGGCTCTGGGGTCCCTTCTCTCCTCACCATCTGGAGAAAGCGACGGATGCGCTGGGCATCCTGGGCCCGGAACACGTGCCACACAGTGCTGGTCTGGCTACCTGGAGACCAGAGTCCCTCCCCTTCCAGGCCTGAGAGGAAATCTGTAGGAGAAAGAAGGCTCGGGTGAGCCCAGGGTGGGCAGAGACACACATTATGGCTGACAGTTTGACTCGCTGGTGTCTCCAGCCCAAACGCTTACCTTTTTGTGTTCGGTGCCAGGCAGGCAGCTGTGCCTCGGCGTGTACCAGGATACTGATTAGGTCAGACACCTCTACACATAGGTTCTTGGTCCCCAGGTGTCCACGGTGTGGGCTCACTCCTGCGTGGAGGCAGAGTGAGGACAGTAGGGTATTAAATAAGAGACCTTTCTCAGCCCCCAAACCTAGGCACAGGTTCTCACATGCCCTAAGATGTTAGGTAAGGCAGAGGTAAGGGCACTCACCATAGGCTGCCCAGAGCTGGGGTTCCAGTGGATGCAGGGTGAGGCCCAGGGGGAGGTAGGAAGCTAGGTTGAGTTTCCCTTGGTGTGCACAGTACTCTGGGAGAGGAAGGCTGGAGGCAAGGTTCTCCACCCTGGGGATAGGAGTTGGGAGGGGGAATCATCATAGCAAGTCCAATTTAGATACCTGAGACCCATACATAATACCTTCCCAGGGCTCGGGTAACATCCAGAGGGCAAAATCCATCTCTCCAGGAATTTCTATCACTCCCCCAAAGAGAGTCCCTCCGTCCCCTGCTCTAGCTAGACTTCCATTCAGAGGGCCTGGACATGAAGGGTGGTGGTGGGGTAGGTAGGGAGACAGGGCTAGTCTTTGGTACTGTACATACCTGCTAGTGTCCTTGTCCCCCAGGGTGCGGTATAACAGGAGGACAGAGCCCTCATCTAACTTTGGACGTGCTGAGGGAAGAGACAGATGTCAGGGACCCATGGTGGAAACTTTTGGCCCAGAGACTCCTTCCTGTCCCCATGGCAGCCGTATCTAAGTTCAGTTTCCACCTCTATCTAACCCAGCTTCCAGCGGCCTCCAGAGCCACTCTAGGGCTCTCTTGATACCTGACCCCTCAAGGACATGCTCCCAGCCCCCTCCATCCCATGTCAGGAATACTTACTCTCAGGGTGAGAAAACCCCTCCCAGAATGCTGTGCTGTCCAGGCTTGTGGGCTGGGGAGGCCCGAGGGCAGTCAGTGTCTGCACCTGGCCACCGAGTGTCCCAAGAGCTTCCATTCCCCACAGGCTACCTCTCAGGGTCTTCTGGATGCCTGACACTAACACAGGCTGCAGGGAAGAAAAGAGGACACAAGATTGGTTGGGGAGCCCATGGCAACCAGGCCGGGGCGTGTTGTGACAGCACCAGAACAGTGGGGGAAGGGCTGGGGAAGAGACCAACCTTGCTGCTCCCTCTGAACACCAGGACACCCTGAGCCTGAGAACCAGGACCCTGTGAAGCAGGTGAGGCCATAGCACTGGGAAGGGAGAGGCAGGCCAGCTTACCTGGCCCTGCCGCCAGTGTTCCTGGAAGAGGTGAAAGCCATGCCGAGGCCTGGGTTCCTGCAGCCATAGCAAAGCCCCAGGAGGAGACAGCCGGGTTCGGACCGGTGACAGGGGCAGGCTCAGGCCCTTGCGTAAGCCTGGTCCTGCTCGAAGGCCCGGCCCTAGGGCTTTCTCTTGGATCTTCCGTTCTACTACCTGCGCAATAATGCTGTCCAGGATGTTGGTGATGCGGTCATCCTGTGGGGAGGCAGGGATGGAGGGGCAAGAAGGCTCAGGATCTATTCAGTCCCACAGGGATGGCCACCCAGCTTCTGGTCCTCAGGCTCTTAGACCTCCCTCTGAGCCCTTGCTCACACTGGGCAGAGCTGGTGTGACAGGGGCAAAGGCCATGTGAATCCGCTCATGCCCCAGGCAGAGTTTGACAGCAGTAGACGCCAGCAGTTCACAGAGAGAGGGACAAGGAAGGGGTGATCGGTTAGCACGGTTCTCTGCTGGGGTTTCGGTGGAGTCTGGGGTCTCTGTGGAAGAAGAAAATGGTGAGTGACTATCTGCTTGGCCTTTAATCTTTACCTCAAAAAGATTCCTCTCATCCCCTGGCCAAGCCTGCTCTCTCCTCAGCAGCACCCCAACTTTACTCTGCTCTGTCTGGGTATCATCCCACCACTGCCTTCCTAAGAGAAGTTGCAGAGCCTCTAAGAGAGTGGTTCAGAATGGAAGTCTTGGACTGGGAGACAGCTCAACAGGTAAGCACACAGCATTTGTGTGTAAGCATAAGAATCCAAGTTCAAGGGCTGGAGAAATGGCTCAGAGGTTAAGAGCAGTGGTTGTTCTTCCAGAGGTCCTGGAAGTTCCCAGAAAACACATGGCGGCTCACAACCATCTGTAATGGGATCTGATTCCTTCTTCTAATGTGCCTGAAGACAGGTCACTCATATATATAAAATAAATAAATATTTGAAAAAAAAAAGACTCTAAGTTCAACTCCCCAACACCCATGGCAAAACAAACAAAAACCAAAAATGGGTGTGGTCATGCCTGCCTCACAGTTCTTGGGTTGGAGAGGGGGTGGCTCAGAGACAGGGGAGCACTGCGGAGGTCTGTTGGCCACCAACCTAGCTTCAGGTTCAGAGAGAGAGACCCTGTCACAAGGGAGTAAAAGAGAAAGTGACAGAGCAGGACATCCGACATCGTCACACACATGCAATAAATGAACCAGTGCATAAATAAATAATAGGAGGTCTTGCTGAAGGAGTCGGGGCACCCGTCTTGAGGTGAGAGATGAAGATTCTTGATCACGGGGAGGGGAGTTGATTGCCAAAGTACTGCCAAGTTTCTTCTGGAGACTTTTCTTCCCCCACTGCCCCCTGCACTCCCCACCCAAGAGGTATGCGGACCCAGCCACTCACCCTCTTTGATGTCCTTGGTCCTATTGGAATCTCCATTGCAGGAAGGTTGTGGAGCTGGGGGAGTTTTCTCTGTTGGTTCTTTCTGTTGAACCCATCAACCACCACCCCAAACCCAAACAGAGATTTTAAAACTGGCAGGCACAACTGAATTCAATGTTCAAGAATTAACAATGCGTTCTTACAAAGTCCTAAAGTTGTTTGCAACCACGTTACAGTATGTAGCGCTAATATAAATGTTACAGTATGTAGTGCTAATAGAGAAAACTGCCATGTACTTCTCCATAGCGTATGGTTTGAACAGTGTGTTAAAACAGGCACAAATAAATACAAAGACAAATAACTGGGAAAAGTCAAAATAGTAATGGCAACTTAAGAAGTCAGCATTATTTTCTTACTTATACTTGTTTATATCTTCTGACTTTTATATAATGGATAAATGGCAGTGTCTGGCATATAAAATGTACTTCTCAGCCAGATGTAGTGGCATACATCTGTAATCTTTGTACTCTGGCAGCCAAGGCAAAGCTTAGCTAACCTGGGATGAAAGACCTTACCTTTGAAAAACTAAACTCTACACAACAATAAAATGTACCTTTTGTTTTTCCATGCTCAGGATGGAACCCAGGGCCTTAAGCATGCCCAGGAAGCCCTCTGGCACCTGGCTACATCCAACTCTTGATTTTTATGAGACATTCTCCCTGTGTTAACTAGGTTAGTCTCACACTCCTGTTTCTTCTGCTTCTACCTTCTAAGACAAGCACAATCGTGCCCAGTTCACAAATTACTCTTATAGGGTCAGCAAGATAGCTCAGCAGGGCAGGGTACCTGCCAAACCTAAGTTCAAACACCAGAACCCTCACAGTAGAAAGGAAAGAGCCAACTCTCACAACTTGTCCTCTGACCTCCATGTGTGCGTGTTGGCATGCACTGTGCCCCTCCCATACATACAAATAAATAAATAAATAAACGTTAAAAGTGTAAATGCCCGTAATTAACTCTTTCTCAAGTGAGTAACTTTTAACACAGAATCACGAAGTTCAAAAAGATTTTTTTCTCAGTGCACATAAAGTGGCTTCCCCGAGTGGGGTCCCAGGGCTACTCAGAAGGTGAACCTGAAAGCAGCCCCGGCTAGGGTGGTGATGGTAAGGTAAAGTAACAAGGGCTGACCTAGAAGGCAGACGAAGTGAGGCAGGACTCTAGGAAGCAGGGAGAGAAGACTTGTGGTAGGGGATGGAGGGAAAAGGTGCATGCTAAAGTCAACATCAGGATCCTGCTTCCTTGAAAGGTAGGAAATAGCTTATTTAACCAGCTTCTATGTCCTTCTTCATCCCCACCAACAGAGGAAGGTCAATCCCCCACCGCAAGGTCAGTCATGTACATGCGCTCTGCTCAGTATTGTGGCCCACCAACTGGCAGTTGGCACTTGGACCATGTCCTGGTTCTTACCTGCTGACCCCCATCCCCTGGGGCCCACACGCGGGCATCAACTTGGCAGAAGCAGTGCCCCCGGATGTCAAACTTGGCCCAGACTTGGTGCATCACAGTGATCAGTTCTGCCAGCGCTGAGTGTGTAGAAGAAGGATAGAGATGGAGTGGCCTGGTCTCACCAACCAGGAGGTCATGTCACCACAGTCAGGAACAACAAGACAGTATGACTGTCTTCCTCGGGACCCACCCACTGCATGCCCCACCTCTCCACAATGGCTCACCCTGGCTGGAGACAAACTGGGTCAGAATCAGGGAACAGGCAGCATGCCCAGCCTCCTGGGCACACTCCTGTGTGTGCTGCTCCCGAGAGCCTGTGGGGTAGGAAGAGAGGAGCTGCTGGTCCAGAAAGCAAGGTAACCACGGGTTAAGGTCAAGGAAGAAGGCCAAGTACATGATATTTAAATCAGGAGTTCAGCAAGCCACACAAGTGCTTGCTGGGAAGCTTGGGCATATGGAACAATATAGGATTCTTTGCTTTTGGAATGCAGAGGTTTTGGAATGCATGTGCTGGGCTGCTTTGCAGGATCCTAAGGTGGGGGCCTGTGAGATCGCTCAGCAGGTAGAGGCGCATGCAGCAAAGTCTAAGGACCTGAGTTTGAGTTCCAAGACTCACATGGTGGAAGGAGAGAGAATGGATTCCCAAAAGATGTCCTCTGACTGTCACACACACAGGTTGTGTCACGAGTATGCATGTGTGTGTGTGCATCACACATACACAAATAAATAAATAGGTCAATAAATAAATATTTTTAATTGCCGGGCAGTGGTGGCACACCCCTTTAATCCCAGCACTCTAGAGGCAGAGGCAAGCGGATCTCTGTGAGTTCGAGGCCAACCTGGGCTACAAGAGCTAGTTCCAGGACAGGCTCCAAAGCTACAGAGAAACCCTGTCTTGAAAAACCAAATATATATATTTTAATCGAAGATCCCAGGATGGTCATATAAGAATGAATCTGGTTCTAGAACTCTTTTCAGCGTGTCTACTGGAGCACTGGGAAACTCCAAGACCAGAGGTGGTCAAGTTGAGCCAACGGAGTGAAAACTGAAAGGCTGGAACTGAATCAGAAGACCCGAGTCTAAAATCCTGGCTATAACACTGACTTGCTCTGGAACCTCAGACGGGTCATTGATCCTCTCTGAGTCATTCTTATGTGGAAAATGAAGAAAATCACGCCCATGTCACTGTGCTAACGCGGCAGCTGATCCAAGTGAGACACATCGAGTAGGTGCCTGACTTCTGTGTGCATGCGCATGTGTGTGCGTGCATACACATGCATGCACGTATGTGCCCGCCTTATCCTTTGAGGCTAGATCTCTTACTGAACCTGGAGTTTATTAATTCAGCCAGGCTGGCTGGCCAAGGAGCTCCAGGAATCTATCTGCCTTCCTCCGATCCCCCAGTGCTAGGACACCAAGCTCAGACTTAATGCAGGATCTGAACTTAGGTCCTCGTGTTTGCTTGGTCAGAATGGACTGAATTCATCCTCCCTGGTGCCCAGGTACTCAACTTCTTTAAAGAGTGGGTAAGAAAGGAGCTGGAGGCCAGGCAGTGGTGGCGCACGCCTTTAATCCCAGCACTTGGGAGGCAGAGGCAGGCGGATCTCTGTGAGTTAGAGGCCAGCCTCATCTACAAAGCAAGTTCCAGGACAGCCAGGGCTGTTACACAGAGAAATCCTGTCTCAAAAAATAAAAATATATAACAGTGCACAGAAAGGTAAAAAATAAATAAAAATAAAATAAAAATAAAAGGGGGGGTGTTCAGTGGTTGGGAGCACTGAACTGACCCAGATCCAGATCCTACCATGTGCATGGCAGTTCACAACTGTCTGTAACTCTGGTTTCAGGGGCTCTGACCCCCCCATTCTGACCTCCACAGACAGCAGACACACACGTGGTACATACCCATACATGCAGACAAAACACTCAAACATATAAAATAAATCTAAAAAAGCCAACCCGTTTTTCCTCACCTGCTTTCTCCTTGGTTTTCCCAGCTCCGGCTATGCGACCACAGGCTACACACAGCCGGTGGCTGCAGTGAGGACATCTCCAGTGGGTGTTGAAGAGTCCATGGTTGCAACGGCTGCAGCAGTGTGGAATGCCTGGGCTGTCCTCTGTCATGGCTGGCCCCTGGCCTGTTGACCACAGAACAGGGTCAGAGGGCTCAAGTCCACTGTCCTCTTGGGACGACCACATACAGCAGTGTGTGTGAACCTGTGTGCCTGCCATCCCTCTGGGGGCCAAACGACCTTTCACAGGGGTCACCTAAGACCATCTGCATATCAGATATTTACATTAAGATTCATAACAGTAGCAAAATCACAGTTATGATGTAGCAACCAAAATAAGTGTATGGTTGCGGGGGGGGGGGGCCACAACATGAAGAACTGCATCACAGGGTCTCGGCATTAGGAAGGTTGAGCTGTGGCACTGGCATACAGGAAGTAACACAGGAGAGGCACTGAGCAATTCCTACCGGAGCCACTAGAAGAAGAAAGCTGGGCTCTGTGGTCATTCCTCATACTTTACTCAACATATTTGTCTGGCCGTAGCCATCCTCTCCAGAACACTCCCAGGACAGTCGTGGCCTTAGCTTCGCAGGCCAGCCCCACCTGCAGTCTTGCCCCAGGGATTTCCCCCAGTGTGCCAGTATTACTAATCCACACCACTTCCAGCGCATTTTTCCATCCACCCCCCCAAGCCCCACTGCTACCAGAAATGGAAAGGCATAGCAGCTACTCGGGTGGTCTTTCCTCTAGGGGACTTAGTGGATTAAAAGAAGAAACCTCCAAGTGCATTTCCAAAGAAGAAAAAAGAAGAAGAAACCCTGAGAAGACATGCCTACCCTTACCCAAAGGAATGGATTTTTTTTTTTTTACGAGCCAAGGCTCAGACTCGGTAGGTGGAAAAGGCCCCACAGAGCACACATTCAAGGCGTCCCAAGTGGGCCCAGGAGACTCAGAGTTTCTCAGGAATAGGTCATGCCCTCCCAGAGTTCACATCCCACTCAGGGAGACAACCCACAGGCTCTGATGACTATAGGGCTCCTGGCTAAAAAGACCATGGAAAGATGGGGGTGACGTGGCAGGGGAACTTCACAAGTGGCCCCAAAAGGTGAGTAAGTCCTTATCCACCAGGTTGGAAGGGATGATCAGGGCATTCCAGACTGAGGGAACAGCTAGTGCCAAGGCCCCAGGGGACAGACAAGCCTGGTGATCCGGGAAGGGAAAGATGGGTGGTGTGAATGCCAGGAACCCACGTTGGGAGTGGCAGGATCCTATAGGAGCTGCCCTATGACTGAACAAACTAGGGGCTGCCCTCTCTGGAGTGAGATGGTAACACTAGAGATCTCCAAGCAAAGAGTAACTTGTGGGTCCAGGGCTGTGGTTTACAAAGATCATACTATTGTTAGAAAGAGCTACAGAGGGGTGCCCTGGATCTGAGGACCCAGCTGAATGCTGAGTCTCTACCTTCAGCCTGAATCCCATCAGCTCTCTAGGCCCATGAGACTCACCCCTCTGGAGGCTTTCCCTGCCCTTCACCCCTCTGAGCGTCATCACCTTCCAGGCTCTTAAGACGCTTGTACTGGTTGTTTCCCTACAAGCCCATTGCTCTTAGAGAACTGGACTGCACCAAGTTTTCAGACTTCTCAGGAGGCTCCCCACCTAGGCCCAGAAACCTCAGAGTTGACTAAGAGTCCAAGTTAGGAATAAGGATAAAGAAGGACAGAGCTCTCCTAAGTAGGCCTGGGAACCCCGAAGCACTGGTAAACATGGGTTGGGAGGGACATGCAGGAGCAGGCCAACAAGGGAGGTCGGCTCACCTTCACGCTGTGCCCAGGCAAGGGCCTCCCGCTCCCTCCGCAGCAGGCGGCAGAGTCGGTCACCCAAACCACTCAGCAGATGCTTGGCTAGACCCTTGTTGAGGGGAGCTTCTGGGTCTGACCCTCCTCCATCCTCGGAGCTGGCAGAGGAGCCCTCCTCCTCCAACTGCTTCTCTTCCAGAGGCAGCCTGGAGAGGAGATGGGGGAAAAGGGCTTGAGGAGGGAGCCTGTGGGGGGGTGCGGAGTGAGAGGGGGTTGTTGCTGGATGTGACTAGTCAGGAGCAACACTCACATCTGTGATTTCTGGGAGTGGCTGGTCAGAACTCCTGCCTCTCCAGCTGCCTGGGCGCAGCTTCGGCACTGACTGATACCTGCTAAGTGAGCCTGGCAAGATGTATCCTGAAGCCTGGATTCCTGGAGGCTAATCCTGCCATCTTGGGGTCCTGAGGGGACAATACAGCTGCTTTAGAGATTCTGGTTTCTGAGGCTTGTGTTAGCCAAAGCCCTGAATTAGTACCCACCCTGCCCACAGGCAGCCAGTTCAGCCCCGGCTCCCCAGATTTGTGAGGACTAATTCAGAAGCCAAAAGAGAACCAGGCAGGTATAAGCTTCATACACAAAGGGCTGAACAGTAGCTGGAGATAGCCCTGGCAAGAATGGAGGCTGAGAGGTTGGGCAGCCTGAGCAATGGTCCTGGTCCACGTGCAGAATCCAGTCAGTATAGACTCTGGATAGGTTGCCTAAAGGCTCAGTGGCCATGAGACACCCTGAGAAGATGATTCCAACGTGGACGGATGGGCAGACGGAGGGGACCGGAAAATGAGAAGGCCAGAGTTTCAACATAGAACACAGGTGCTGTAACCCAAGACGGCAGAGGGGCCAACAACATCCTAGCCCAGACTGAGGCCTGAGAGGGTGCAGACAAACCCACACCAGGTGCAGGGGCCTTCGGGTCAGGCCGCAGAGACAATTCTATGGGTCCAGCAGAGTCCAGGAGGCTGAGAATGAGGTGAGCCTACAGAAACCAATCTGGCTCAAGGATTGCTGGAACCCTCTGTGAAGGACACAGTTCAGCAGGAGTCCATGATGTACCCAGAGGGTTGTCATGCTGAAAAGTCCAAACTGAGTCTTCATGAGCAGCTGGCCAAGAGATGCTGACAGTGGTCCTTCAGGAGAGGTAATGCCCAAACTAGGATTTGTGGCACGAATAACCACGGCATCGACGATGTATTGTTTACTAGATACCATGAGATCTTCAGTGTCCTGATGAGCCGTTTAATCCTTTCTGTAGACTTGATAAGGTGGGGACCGTCTTTACTCCCATGGGTGAGGGAACTAAGACTTTCAGGCGAAGTAATTTTCTTCAGGTCACAGGTACTGATCGGCATATCAGGAAGCAGATCCTGTTTTTGGAACCCTTGCTCTGGACCATGCCATTGAATTGCCAACAACAACTCACCAAGAGGCAGGGAAGGAAACCACCGGCTAGAAAGCTGCGGTGGCCAACACTAGGAACTAGGAGGTTCAGGAAGGCACCCTGCCATCTTAGTATGACCTATCACAAAGGCTTATGGACTCCAGTTCCTTGTAAAGGCCCATCCCTGTTGCCCCTTCTTCAGCAGGGCCCCTGCAGCCGGTCACCCTCTTACCTCTCTGCTCCTCTTGTTGCTCTGCCTCCGCCTTGCTTCCTGAGGATGTGTCTGGTACCTCCTGCCAAGCCCTGGCCCCCTGCCTCCCAGTGCCTGGGAAAGGGTGGGATGGGCGTTTGGGAGCTGGGCCCCTTGCTGCTCCCTGAACTTCTGGACTGCCTGCCCTCTTGAGTGCCCGGATCCCAGTAGCTGGGCTTTCTTCCTTCCCAGGACAGCCACTTGGACACTCGAACTGTTCTGAGTGGCGTGTGAGCCAGGTCTTCTTTAGCTTGGTGTGAAGGCTTGGGGGACAGGCCCTGGAGTCAGCCTTGTTCCTTTCTTCACTAGATTCACCTGGCCCACTGGTACCTCCCTCTGGGCTATCCTGGCATTTCCTACAAGGTCCAACCCCTTCTCTGGCAGGTAGGTGGGATGAGCAACAGTTTCCCAGAGGAGTGGGAGCTCCAGGAGATGGGCATCTTGGTGTGACTGGTGGTTCCAGCTGATACCCAAGGCTATTGCTCCCTGGACCAGACCAAATGTTGCCAAGAGTGTGAACTAGGCCTGGGGGACAAG
The DNA here is from genome assembly GCA_004026605.1 of Ondatra zibethicus. Taxonomy (NCBI): domain Eukaryota; kingdom Metazoa; phylum Chordata; class Mammalia; order Rodentia; family Cricetidae; genus Ondatra; species Ondatra zibethicus. Next base: position 157,253 of record PVIU01000710.1, read on the forward strand.
AGGGCCAGGGGGTTCGAGGAACACTATCTGGGTACCCCAAGAAAAGTGGGCAAAGGTTCTGCTGCCTGCCAGTGCCTGTCTCCCCATCCCTCTGGTGAAGTGAGGGGCCTTCTGCCTCACAGGCTCGCTGGAGATGCCCACCAGGGGCCAAGCCCAACAACCCAGGCTCTGAGGCTGCCAAGGGCTCCTTTGCTGGCCTGAGGATGTTCGGATCCTTGTGGTAAAAGCCCTAAAAAAGGCGAAAGGGTTAAGTTAATGCTAACGTAGGTCCTCAGCATTGAATAGGACAAGCAGAACTGGCAGTAGCCATTACTAAAGATAAAGTACAGCTATGGGGAGTTAATGGAGAACTTATGGACTGCGGGGTAAGTGGCACCTCCCCAGGTGGCTCCCCTACTACCCTGGGTTCCCCCTTGATCTTCCCCCAAGCTTTCTTAGATTCCTCCAGTATCTAGAGGCTGAAGGGTAAATCTTGGCATGGCAAAAGGACATCAGGATCTACTAGAGAATTCTGCTTTGACCTGCATGGGCTTTTGTTAGTTCTGGTTTTGGAGACAGGATCTTTCTCTGTAGTCCAGACTAGCCCATCTTTGACCTCCAAATTTAAAAATCTCATTCTAGGCATGCGGGGAAGCCTGTCAGGAAGAAGTCCCAGAAACAGGCCATGAGGACTGCACATCTCACCCACTCTTTGCCCTCAGGATAAGGGCACGCATTCCACGGGCAGTTTCTACAGCCTGATCCTCGGTGAGCTATGGATGAGTCAATGGCTATGGAGGCCCAAGGGCAGGGCAGGGAAGGGCCAAGGAGCTGGAGCTGCCCAGTGTTTGGGTTTGTCTTCACAGCTAGGGACAACTGAACTCCATGCACCCATTCTAGTCCATCACTCACCTTGCTGCCTAAGCTGAAGGCAGAGGGCACTTTTGGCTGGCCCCCAGAGTACACCCAGGGGTGAGAGGCCAAAGGCCAGTCATATGGACGCTCTGGGGGCAGGCTGGACATTAGGTAGGGCGGCAAGCAGGTGGGAACCCAGAAAGGAGCTCTCTCTAGAATCTTGGTCTCCAGCAAGAAAGGGCAGTGCAAGGGCCGGAAGGCCACAGGGTCACTCTTGGGATGGCCACCACTATGCTCAGGTATCAGGGGGCCATAGCGAGGTGGGCATGCTGGTCCACAGAACGCCAGTGGATGGGCCAGCATCGCTTCCTTCCAGAGCAGTCCTTCCTTGCTGCCCAGCCAGCTGGCCTTTCTTTCCCCATTCCGAGGACCCTCACCCTCCACCAGTGAGAGCGTGTCCTTGGGGCCTCGGGGGAAGCCGGGAGGGAGCCAGGAGTCCGGAGTGCTCAGGACACCCCTCCAGAAGGGAGCAGGTTCTCCTAGACACAGTGCCCCATGGCGCAAGCCATCCTGTGCTGGGGTACCGGGCTCCTGTCCCACAATGCCGTTCTCAGGGGCTGTCTTCTCCCAGGCTGGGGAGTCCTTCAGGAAGCTGGGCATACTCTCCATCACTCTCCTGCCCTCATGGGGCTCTCCCAGGGGGATCCTGGAGTATAAGAACAAAGCACGAGCTCTTTAGGCACATGCTCCACGTACCTTACCATGGGCACCACCCTGGGAATACCAAAGTGGCTCAAACCAGTAAAGCAAGTGCCAGGCCACAGCAGGGTACAATGCAGCCTTCAACATGTGGCCAGGAGGATTCTGCTTCATGGCAGGAAATCGAGACCTTTTCCTAAGTTCTGACCCCTATCTGAATTTGGAGGTACAAATTCAACGGAAGGTTGTCACTTCTGGGGTGAAAGGTTATACCCTATGGAGCTAGGAATCTGGTTACAAGCCTTGGAAATGGTCAGGAAGCATGATTGCAAAAGGTTAGCTTAGTAGGACTCAACTGGAGGCCAGAGAGGCCAAACCCTAGCTCTGACCCCGTGCAACCTGCTATGTGGATGTTCAGCGGATCATTTTCTCCTCCAGGCTTCAGTGTACCCGTGCGTAAAAGTGGGACTTGGGGCACAGAAGACTCTTTTTAAACTTCAGTCTGTGGTTTTTGGGGTGCTGCTTTCCCACCCCCATCTCCAGCTCCACCAGGCTTTCAAGATGAGGATGTTCAGGCCTGGCAGGCTGGAGTCACTGGGTAGGGCAGCTAGCCAGGGCTGCTGGCTGGTGTCTCTCCCTACACCTGGGCTGCCTGACTCTGCCCCTTAGTGGGCTCTAGTTTCTTGACATCTCCAACAGAGGACCAGAACAACTGCCGAGGGGCGGGGTGGGGGAGCTAGGGTTTCGGCTCCCAAGAAGAGGAATAAACTAGCATGTGAAAAGGTTTCAGACTAGGGTGGGTCGAGCTGCCCAAACCCAAGGATAGTGCAGGGCACCCAAGGATAGTGCAGGGCACCGCTGCTAACTGCAGCCCGGAGGGGGGAGGGAAGGGGGCGGGGAAAGCAGGCTGGGCCCCAGAGATACGCAAGCGAGGGAAAATTGAACACGCACGCGAGGGACCAGGATGACAGGTGGCACTAGATCGGCTGCACTCTCCAGGAGCAGTACCCTTGGCCGACCCGAGAAAGCCCCAAGAAGGATGGATATACGGGAGCCTTGGCGGAGGCTCCAGGAATTTTTGGAGCTGTAACCCGTGCGCGGTCCAGCCCCCTTAGTTGGGCATCCTAACTTTTTGATGTTAAGAAGTGAGGTCTAGCCCAGAGTGGCACCGGCACTTCACCCCGCTTGCACCTTGGGATGGGCTCATAAATCCCCCATACAAGTACCCCAGAATGCGCCCCGTCTCGGCGCTTACCTGGGCTTCACAGGCCGGGTGCGATGTGGGCGGCGGTCGTGCTGGCCGGCGCTGGGCACTCGCTCCCCATGGGCCGGCTTCGGGGCGTTCTCCCTCTTTCTGCTCAGCGCGCTCGCGCTCTCTTTTCCCCCGGGCGTCGGGGGCGCTCTAGGGCCGCAGGTTGGAGGGGTCGGACTCCGGGATTTGCAGGATGCGGCACACGGCGCGGATGGGCCGCACCAGCTTCTGGGCCAAGGCTGTGGGTTGCGCCATGGGACGCCGAGACTCCGTGCTGCGCTTTGGGGAGGGTCGGACCGGGGCTAGGGAGCGGGTGTCCCCGGAGGGAGAGAAGGAACCGGGCCGGGGGGAACGCGCGCCCCGGGTCGGAGATGGCTGAGTGGGGGGAAAGGCCGAGGGGCCGGGGAAGGGGGTCGTGCCTGGAAGTGGGGGGCCGATCCCCGTGAGCCAGGAGCGAGGCACCAGCGAGGGCGCAGCACCGCGCAGCGCGGCTAATGGAGGGAGAGCGCAACGGAGAGCGCAGCAGGACCTCTGATCGCCATCGCCAGACGCGCAACTGAGAGTGGGGAAGCTGCTCCGCCGGTTTCCTCCTCCAGCACCCTGCGGGAAACAGGAGCCCGTGATTCGGCGGCTCCGCCTGGGCCTGCCCCCTTCTGAGCCCCGGGGGCTTCCGCCAACGCCCCGGCGATGCCACCGGCTGCGCACGGGGAGAATGAGCCCTTTGTTCCCCCCTCCCCCCCGCGGCACCCGGGCGCCTGCCGAGAGAGGCTCCCCTGGGGCAGTGTGCCAGCTTCCCAGCCGCCCCACCCTCCCGTGGGCCCGGCCCGGAGCCTGGCAGGCGGGCAGCACCCCCACTATAGGTGCCAAGCCCGGGAACTGGAGCAAAGGGCGGGAGGGGCCGGACCAGGCCACTGTGAGGCGGGGTGCCCCCCGGGGTGCTAGGGCGGGGCGGCAGGGAGGGGTCAGTGCCAGAGCTGGCAGGGGCAGTCGGGTTCTCACGGGTCAGTGATGGGTGCTGCGACCCACGCCAGCAGGCCCGTGCCTGCTGGACCACTCTCTCCCTGTCCTTTTCAGCTCTGGGCACACCCCAGTGGTTGGTGTCTTCCCTAACTCATTCTTCATCTTCACCTGCCCAAGCCCCTCTTCCTAGCATCCCTCTCAGGGCACAAGGTTACACCAAGCTTTGGAATCTGGGAGGGCCTGCCGTCTGTCTGGTCTGTTCCTTGGTCTAAGGGCCTTGATTTCTACCAAGTGTCTAGAGAGATGATGAGGCCAGAAGCACACAACCATCTGAAGCTCCAGTGGGGGTTGCCTGCTGGGCTGCCCCATCCTCAGTGTTCCTGGTGCTCCCAGGCCCAGCCTGGAGAGGAGCCCATGGGAGTGGCTCCTGGGAGGGAACAGCGAGTAGGAGAGGAAATGGGCAAACAGGGCACCCTCCACCCCAGGAAGCATCCCTGCTCTTCTGCGGGGGTGGTTCCAGAGCACACACACAAACAGACAGATTCAGACAGACACACACAGAAACCCACACGCCCAACGGGTGCTTCCCTTCCCTAAAGGCACCCACCTCCTGCCCCTCTACTCCCCTGCCTCTCTGAGCCCAGTCTCAGTTGGAAACAGAAGCAATACTGCCTACTTCCCCATCTTTGCAGAAGGGATAAATTTTGGTGGCCACAACCAGGCCCCAAGTTACACCACCATCTCTGAAGAGGGGGGTACCAAGAAGAGCCCAAGGGCTTTCTCTCAAGGGACAAGAGTGAAGGCAAGAAGCCTTTCACCAACTGTTGAGGACAGGGTGGGTACTTGGGAGAGGAGGTCCGAACAGCCTAAACTGAACAGACTTAGTCCTTGTTGACACAGGTCTTCCTAGCCCCTCACCTTCACAGAGGCCAAATCTGGTTGGGCAGGCTGGCAGGGATTGTTTACTTGACTGAGTTTTTCATACCCCTTTTCTTATTCACTCTCTTGGGGGGTGGCCTGACCCTATTGTGCTATGGGAGATGAATGAGAAGGGTCTAAAAGGGACTGGAGTCCAAGGCGCCAGCCCAGCCTCTAGCTCCCAACTTGGCTCCTAGGCAAGGTGGTGGGCTGGGACGTGCCTGTGGTCCCAGTCTAAGCCCTCTGGCCTACCTTAACGGAGGCCAGTGGGAGAGTCCTTGTTTTGGGGAAAGTCTTGTGGCTTGAGGCCTGGAAGAGGCCAGAGTAGAAGCTTGGGTTGTCCAGAGTCCCAAGGGCCTGTGGCTGTCTTCCCCTAAGGTAATCGGGACTCCTACACCTCCAGCTGCCATATCTGCCTGTCAGATTATATTGCCTGGACTAGACCAGAGCTCTCAGGACTGTCTTTTGGAATGTTTAGGGGTACATGGAGACAGAGGTGGGGAGAAGTATCACCCGTACCCCACCACATTCCCTGTCTTTGCATTAGAGCCCATGCCACAGGCCAGAGTCCTTGTAGCTGACTGTGCTGTGCCTGAGGATGGAGCAGAGCTGAGGACACACATAAAAGACACAAACACGGGGGGAAAAGCCACCCACTCAGTGGTCACAAAACCAGACCATGGACCTAGCAAGCTGACTAGCACCCCCAGACTCACGTGGGTCCAGCCCTAGCCGGCAACGACCCCTCACGCACTGACACACATGCTGACACACACTCGTGCTGACAGGCATAGCCTCTCTCACAGCCAGCTGCCCTTTCTCCACCCCAGAGCCCCTTACCTGGGCAAGCACAGTGCCCCTCAGGCAGAGTAGCCCCCTGCCCAGGGGTGGGCAGCAGGCAGGGCGGGGGAAGGAGCCCCGGAGAGTCAGGCCAAGCTGCCACTAATCCGGGCGGGGAGAGGGGGGGCACACACGTCAGAGCGGGGACTGCCGGGTGGAGGGCATCTGAGGACATCCCCTCCCACACACGCGGCCGTCTGGGCACCTAGCCCTGCTTCCCCAGCCCCTCCATCCTTCAGACAGCTGAGGCTGGCCTCCCCCCATCCCACCCCCACCCCTGTGGCCATGCCTGAGGTGGGGGACATGGGGGGGTTGATACGGGGCGAAATCTCCCAGGACCAGGGGGAGGGGACAGGGAAGGGAAGTGTGGAGATGCTGCTGGAGCCAGGAGGAAGCTCCGTGGTAGTTGCTATCCTCTCCTCTGGCCCACCCACCCACATCATTGACCTAATTCCTCTTCTGGAGCCCTCCTTCTCTCTAGCCCTCCCCCACTGCCATCTAGCTTCCATTGTGTTCCAGGCTGAGCTCCGGACTTGTGTACCCAGCAATGTCAGCTCTGCCCCCAGAATCACCCAGCCCTAGGCACTAGCCTTCTGCGATGAAGATCACCTGTTAGTACGGCCCAATCCTAGACGCTGGGTGAAAAATGGGGGCGAGGACCTGAGCAGTTACCCCCTGAATTCCCTCTAGTGGAGGACAGTGTCTGCCAGGACCCCTAACTCAGCCTGGGCTAGGGGTTATGTGGGATCTAGAGGCTTAGTATACGGAGAGTGGCAGCTAAAAATACAGCCTTGGGTTCCTGCGTGTTGTGACATAGAAGCCAGAGAAGGGGAAAGTGACTAGGACAATGAAAGGTCACAGGTCAGAGGGATAGTGATGGAGCCAGAGGCAGAGGGCTAAAAGGATGGCAGGAGGTGAGGCAGAGGGAGAAAGGAAGATGAGAGAGAAGCAGGTAACAGGCCAGGATGGGTGGGAAAAGCTGAGGAAAAGAAGGAACCAGGGACCACAGAAAGTATGCTCTAGGGACTGGCCTTCATGGGGTCAGGTCCTTTCCAGCCTTGATCCTACCTGAGACCAGGTACCTTGGTATCATGTAGAAGGTTGGTGGCCCTTGGAAGGCAAGAACATGGCTTAACCCCCACCCCTCTTAAGAGGCCAGGCCAGAGGATCAGTGGTGGGCCAGGGATAGTGTGGGTGGGGGTGTGCCTGGGTGGTTCTCAGAGAGGTGGAGCTGCTCTGAGGGATATCCAGGTGATACCCAGTGCCCCAAGTCGTGGGCTCACATTTGCACTTGCCCAGAAATACCTACGCTTAAGACTTCTACTCATTTCTTCCTGTGTGGCCTCAGGACGCCTTGGTAGCCGTAGATTTTAGCCAGTCATTCATCACCAGAGACCGTGGTGGTTTGAAAGCTGTGTGGTGGAACTGAAGTGACACAGGGCACAGACACCAAAGCACAAGTTCACTCCCACCCTGAAGAGGGTTAAGGCATTGATGTATGTGTTGCTTTAGTAGCAGCCTTCCTTCAGGCCTCTGAGGTGTCAGGCCTTGGGCTGAGGCTAGGAGCCAGTCTTGGAGATATGAACACGATGACAAACGACTCCATGTCTTCTAATTCTGTGCTGGGAAGTTCCAGAGGCTTCCCAGAGGAAGGGGTGACGCTTGAGCTCAGAAGTCAGACAACTACTACCAGATCCCACAGTTATAAAAATACCTCAGCCACTTGTTCCGGGCTGAGATACAACAGTAAAATAAGGCTGGTTCTGAAGTCACGACTGAGGAGGGACAAAAACATGTGACGTGCTCAAGATGAAGACAGAATCCCTTCACGAACAACGATCTTAGGAACGGCAGATGAGAAGGCGAGGCAGAGGCATGCCTGCAGAGGGCTCGGGTATCTGAGTTGGGGTAGGAGTATAAAGCTGAATAGGACAAGGCGGGGTGGGGAAGAAAGGGCAGCAATGCTGGCATGGGCTTTGCAGAGCCTGGAGACACTGGCTTCAGTTCAGCCAAGGGGACCAACTGCTTTTGCCCACGTCCCAGGCAGTACCGTTGGAAAGGAGAAAGCTCTTTCGCCCATAAAATGGGCATGGGCCCGTTTGAGAGAATTCAAGGAAACCATCTCTGTGAAATGCCCAGCACAAGGTCAGGCATGTAACAAATATTCCATACATGCCAGGCTCCTTCCTCCTGCCTCCCAGGCAAGGAACAGCTCATTTACTGAACGGTGATTAAGTACATCAACTCTGGAGCCAGACTGCCTGGTCTAAAGCCCAATCCTGCCACTTACTAGCTAGGCCACCTTGGGCAAATCGTTTGCCCTTTATGTGCCTATTTGGGAAATGGGGATTATAATAATAGTGCCTACTTCCTTGTCTTCTCACCCCTATAGTATCTAGCAATACATCTTTTGAGTGAATTAATGAGGTGGTAAATCAGCATCACAATGAGAGGGGATGCCATAGAGGAAGCCACTGAATCCCAATCCCAGAGAGGCTAAATCAGCCACACAGATTAAGGGCCTTCCCTCCAATAAAACCCAGATAATCCCCACACCAAGAGTTAATCCTCACAGGCAACTCCAATTTAGCAGCTCATATCTGCCCTCCGTCCAGCACTCTCAGCCACCTCTTTAGCCTGAAGAGGGAACGAAGGGCAGATGGGGTGTGGGGAGGGCGCACCCCGGGGCACTATGTCACTCCAACATCGGGGCAGTGACCCAGGCCTCAGAGGAAATGGATTAGAGTCAGTCCAGGGCAAAAGCCTGGGTCTCTGTGGATGAAGCAGGCCACAGATCAGCAACTAGCAGCCGAGAAGGGCTATCATTGGCCCTGTTGAGCTCGGCGTCATTCCTTTGGCCTGCCCCATCTTCAGCCAGGCCCCAGCAGGGCGAGGCTTTGGCAAGTCTCCGAGCTCCGCCCACCTTGACCTGGAAGGTGGGGGCAGCTTGGCCCCAGGCAGCTGCTGCCCTCTCGTGGCTTCGAGTGCAAATTCACCCTGATTATACCTGAATGTATAGGAAGGTTTACAGAACTGAGACCCTCCAGTTCACGTAAGACCTAGCCTGCCTCCCCAGGTGTGCTCTGTGCGGTTTCCACACCCTCTCCATCCCCTTGCCTCTTCCTGTAAGGGCCAGTACTGACTCCTTACTCTGAGTCCTCTTCAAGTGTCTGATTCTTTTTTGTTTTTTTGAGACAGGGTTTCTTTATGTTGCTTTGAAGCCTATCCTGGAACTCGCTCTGTACACCAGACTGGCCTCGAACTCACAGAGATCCTGCCTCTGCCTCCCAAGTGCTGGGATTAAAGGCGTGTGCCACCACCGCCCTGCGAGAGTCTGACTTTTGGTTTTGGGTTTTGTTTGTTTTTGAGACATGGTCCCCCTAGTCCTGGAACTTGTTATGTTGACCATGCTAAACTTGAACTCACAGAAATCCTCCTGCCTCCCTCAGAACAATGTTGGGATCAAAGGCTTGTGCCATCACTCCTGGCTCCAGCCTGACTCCACAGGGGTCCCAAGGAGCTCAACCAGGAGGACACTTGCTGTTGTGACTGTTGGTGGCCTTCCTTTTTAAGCACAGAGATCTTCCGGCAGTCTTCCCACCCTTTCGCCAGAGCCTGCAGGGGCCTGCTAGTTACAGTATGAAACGTGAGGAGCAAGGAGACAAATCAGGGAAGATAGACACCATAGTTGTTTATTTATAAAAACATTCACAAGCCTGACCTCACTCACCAACATGAGACACACGCACACCAGGCCTTGGGAAAGGCTGTCAAGTACTTTCAAGGACAAGAAGGAATGAACACAACTGGTTGAACTTTTGATTTCATCTATAGGGACTAGTGGGGCTCTGGTCCCATGTCTGGAAAGGGAAAAGGTTGAGGAAGGCAATAAATAGGCCTCTGGGTCTGGCCTGCTTTGGTATACTGTAGGTACATCCCCATGCAGGGAACCACACCATGTGCCCCTTAGGGGCAGAAGTCAGAAGGGGCGGAGCCCAGGCAGCTGGTGTAGCAGCAAAAGGTCCCCTGCTGGCTGGAGAGGTAAGATGGCCTGACTCTGCAGAATCTAGCTGTCCATGTCTGAGGGCATTGTCTTTTTCCGGGTTCTGACCTTCATGGAGCGCGAGGTTCCCTTGGGGAGAGAAAGCCAACATACCATGAGTGGTGTGGGCATGGTAGCTCAATTGCCATCTGTCACACTGTCCTTTCAACGCACTGACCTCTCGCACCAATGGCTTCCTCCTGACCACCCGAAGGCTCTGGCTGCGACTCAGAGGTTTCTCTCGGGGCCGGACAGGTGGCTGGGGGGCTACCTCATTGTCTGACCAACACTCATCCTCTGTGTCACTATCTTGCAGGCCGCCCGGCCGGTACCCTGTGGAAAGGAGGCCAGGGAGGGCAAAGCTGAACATTTCTGCAAGCCTGGAGCCCTTCCCTGCTTCCCTCTAGCCCTCAGAGGGGCAGACCTTCCCAGGTCAGCGTGGATTCCTTTTCTACTTACCAATCGGGGGTCTGCGTCGGGGTACCTGGTCTTCCAGGTAGAGGGGATCTTGATAGGTGGGGGCAGAGGTGTCAGGGATAGAGCGGAGGTCTTGCATGGAGAAGCTCCGCAGCCTTCCAGCTAGAGCGCCCTGACTCTAGGAGGTGAGGGATGGGAGGCACTGTATTAATTGCAGAAGAGGGCTACTGGGGAAGCTGGCCTTCAGCTCATCATTGGGGCACAAGATTCAGAACTGAACTGGCCCAAAGCTACAGGGAGTGGGGCTGACACTGCAAGCACCGGGGCCCAGAGCACCTTGGTCGCAGCCTGCACAGCAGCCGAGGCAGCGATGTTGAGGCCCCGCTTCCCAAAACTCAGCATGGTCTCGTAGCTGCGCTCCTTTGCCTGCACAATGCACGCATCAATCTCCTGCAGACCCAGAGTGGAGAGCTCAGATCAGAAGTCACTGGTTGTCAATCATCCCTAGCCCACTCCTACCTAGACCCAGGAGTCACAGACAGAGGCTCAGAACAAAAACTAAGAACGGGGTTCCCCATTCACACACCCACTCCACACCTCAATGAGTGTCCCTTCCATTTTTCCATGCCCACATCAACTTCCTGCTGGCATGTCACACCCCTAAAGTTCATTCATATGTATCATCCAGGTAGAGGAGGAGAGCCAACCCCTTTCACAGTCCCACAGCAAATCTGAAGTGGGACAGGAAATTAGATCCAGGCATCTCCTGCTCCCTGAACCTGAGATACTGGGCTCTCTCTGACACACCCTCTCCCTGACACAACCTCCTGTGTTCTTCCTCTATCTCCCCTTGGGGTACCTTCTCATGGCGGGACAGGGACGGATGGACAAACTTTCGGTAAAGCAGGCTGGCCCCCTTGGTGTAAGGCGAGAGCAGCCACAGGACAAAGGCCATCTTGATCTCATAGTAAAAAGGGAACCTGTGGGAGCAAGGGGAGGAGTGTGTGAGAGCCAGGTGCCAGGTGGTGGGTAGGCCTTCCTAACCCACGGCCTGCCAATCCTTGTGCCAGACCAGGAAATGAAGACGTCCGTGAAGGTCTCTACTGCCATGAAGACTGCAAAGACAATCCAGTACATCATCCACCGGACCTGTGGGTCAGAGTGCACAGAGCTCAGCTTGGGAGCCTGAGGTGCCAACGCCAGCCCCCAGCTGCCCAACCCAGAGATTCCTGAGAGCCAGTCCCACTGCATTACTGCATTTCCCCACGTCTGGCCTTTCTCAGTACGCACCCCAGCATGCTTCACCCACAAGATCCTCCATGGGCCTGCTAATGGCTGGCCCTTCTTCCATGCTCGCTTGACTGCTCTACCCAAGATCTGCCACACCATCAAGCCCCTGGAGTTTGAGAGGCCAGCTCAGGCCTTCCATGTCACCAAGTCCTACCACCCCCTCCCTGACTACTCCTCAAAGGTAACCACATTAGCTAAGCTTTCCCGCCAACCCTTTGCACTCACATATTCTCGAATGTTCTTGCTCTTCACAGCCTTGTAGGAAGCATATGCAGGATACAGCATCCCAAATATGAGCCTGGAACAGCAGCCATAGGAAGTGTGAGGGGCACCATGCCCCACCCTCTCCCCGCCAGGTGGCTGATTCCCCCAACTTGGGTGCGAGGTGGCAGTGCCTGCCCTGTTTTTCCCGCTTGGCTTGCACAACCCAAGGTGCCTGAGTCAGTGCCCTGGAGGCTGCCTCCCCACCCGGCTGTTTACAAACATCCCAAGCCTGCTCAGGCCTGCACTGGTGGCCCATGGGTACAGGATAGCCTGAGAACACACAACAGGGTGGGTGAGGGCACCATGCTGTCCCCCTCCCACCACACACAATCAGGCTCAGGGCCACCAGGATGCAGAGAGAGACATCTGGGCCAGGTGCTGGAATATCCAAAAGTGAGGGGTAGACTTGGGAGGCCAAAACTAGGGTGGTGGGTCATGTGGCTGCTCAGAGGGGAAGGAGGCACCTGGATACTCCGCCCACTGCCGAGCCTATCACCGTCTCACGGGGCTGTGGGTGGCAAAGCCTGAGTCCTGCCTGCACCTGTCTGCAGTGTGTGCGCGTGTAAGAAGGGTCCCGATCAGTATACAAAGATGAGGGTTGGGAACAAGGCACTCAGTGACCAAGGTCCCACTTCAGACCTCGAGGACCGTTAAGCGTGTGTTGGGGAAAGCCTGACGGAGTTCAGAAAACTCTCTTCTTTACCAAACGTTCCCAGTTTCCACCCCAAAGGCAGGCTGACACTGGGGATCAGCGGGGGGTCTTACAGGGGCCATACTCACACCACCAGGCGACAGATCATCCAGGACACCATCCTGACAGTCTTGAGGATGGCCCCCAAGAGACAACCGGAGGGACGCTCACTCAGGAACTGGGGGAAGGAGCCGAGTGGTGCTGCGATACACCTGTCCCTCGGTGTAGGCAGAGACCACCAGCCCTGACCCCGACCCCGCAGTGCGAGGAGTCTGGAGAACCCGGAACCAGTGGACTTAGGGCCTTGAAGAGGAAGCCGACTTGGGAGCTGGGAGGGCGGACGCGTTCCTCCGCCCCGCGCCGCGGAATCCTGGCGGCTCAGTCCAACGATTCCTGCCGCGGAGAACCGCGAGTTCGCCCGTTGAGGGCGCTGCTGCTAGTCCCGGGTCTGGATGGCAGGTCCCGATCTCCGCTCTCCCGGGCCGCCGGGGTCCCAGGGTGGCCGACCACCTGCACCAGTGTCCGGGGCGGAGTTTGTAACTCACTTGAAAGTTGCACGGAACCTGGTTCTGCCCAACCCCGGTGCTTAAGCTCGAGGCGCAGGCGCAACGGAGCCTTCAGAGGGGCGGGGCGAGGTCATGGAAACAAAAGGCCGGTCCCTTAAAGCGGCGATGCTTCGCGCGCCTCCGAGCTGGGGCCACAGGTCATATAGTGTTCCAGATCTGAAAGGTCAGCAGGTGGAAAGTCACAACGGAAAGACAGAGAGGAACAAAACAACCCGGACTCCTAGTGGTGCACACATGAACCCCTGAGGCTGAGGCAGGAGAATTACCAGTTCAGGCTGGGCTACAGATATCTCAAGACACTGCCGCAGATAAACAAAAGGAAAGAAGTTCAGAAAGAAAGAACAAATTGCTTTGGAGTCTCCCAGTGTCCTTTTCTTGTCATTTCTCCCTCTCTGTAAAATGGGATAGAGCATGAAATGAGTGCGTCCAGCTGGAGACTCAGGCACTAGTTGGAAGCAGGCTTGGCTGATCCCACGGTCCTAGTGGTCAAGAGTGGGGTCCGGGGTCATCCTCCCAACGGTGGGTTTCAGGGGTATACGTCTGTCTAAAGCGGTTTTCCAAGATCCATACATCTGGACAGTCTGACCCCAGTGTCTTGAGAGGTTGATCCGGTCTCACCCAGGTCTTCTTTACCAGAGGTTTGAAATTTCACCTGTTTCAGAATCAAGTATACAGATAGCATAAAAAATTCCAAAACCAACGCTTGCTGTTTTGTGCAGTGCTTTTGTGCTCATGTATTTATTGCTGTGTGAAATGATGGGGTTATTAAAGATTCTTCTTATGAGGTCGGCCATACTGGAGAGGTATAACATTTGATGAAACTTGGGTAATTTATCATTATCGTCATTATTATTTTGGTTTTCAAGGCAGTTTTTTTTTTTCCTAGACAGGTTTTCTCTGGGTAACAGAACTCACTCTGTAGTCCAGGCTGGCCTCAAATTCAGAAATCCACCTATCTCTGCCTCCTGAGTGCTGGGATTAAAGGCTGTGTCACAATCGCCCAGCTTTAAAATGTTTTTATTTATTCTTTGAGAATATATTTTGATAATATTCTCTCTTTGTTTTTTGGTTTTTTGAGACAGGGTTTCTCTGTAGCTTTGGAGTCTGTCCTGGAACTAGCTCTTCTAGACCAGGCTGGCCTCGAACTCACAGAGATCCGCCTGCCTCTGCCTCCCGAGTGCTGGGATTAAAGGCATGCGTGCCACCGCTGCCCAGCTTTTTTGTTTTTTTGTTTGAGAATTTCATATAATATATTTTTGATCATATTCTTTGCCATCCTCCCACAGATGCCATCTCTCTGCTTCTTGTCCCTTCTCTCTCTGAAAACACACAAACGTGACTTCGGGGAGAAGCTTCCTCCTGCAGCAGATGGGAATAAATACAGAGACCCACAGTCAGACAGTGTGCAGAGAGTGAGAGACTTTGGAACTCTCAGCCCTAAAGGAAAGGTCTCCACCAAATCTCTCCCCTCAGGTCAGGGAACCCTATGGAAGAGGAGGCAGAAAGAATTAGAGGGGATGGAGGACGCCAAGAAAAGCAAGGCCCTCTAAATCAACATGGTCGATACTCATATGAGCCCACAGAGACTGCCGCAGCTTGCACAGGGCCTGCAGGCACCATGAATCTGCACCAGGTCCTCTGCATATCGTGGCTTCCAATTTAGTGTTCTTATGGAATTTCTGAGCGTGTGTACCAGTGGGTCTCTGTTTCTTGTGCCCTCTCTCTGCCTGTTTTCCTTCTGTTTGTTTTGTCCAATTCCAGTGTATTAGTTTTGTTTTATCTTATTGCATTATATTTTATTATCAATTTGAAGCAAAATTATCTGCTTGTTTTCAAATGGGAGACGGAAAGGGAGTGGATCCAGATGGGAATGGAGGTGAAGAGAGACTGAGAGAAGTAGAGGGATATATTATGTAATCAGGATATATTATGTGAGAGAAAAATCCCCTCCCCCACCGCCGCCAACAAGGATTCTCTGTGTAACAACAGCCCTGGCTGTCTTGGAACTCACTTTGTAGATCAGGCTAGTCTCGAAGTCACAGAGATCCACCTGTCTCTGCCTCCTGAATACTGGAATTAAAGGTGTGCATCACCACCGCCCGGCCAAAAAAATCTATTTTCAATAAAACGAGAATCTACACACACACACACACAAAACCATGGCATCTGATTTGTGTTGGCCAACTGCTCCTGAGCACAGAACCTGCCCTGGAGTGGTTGATATATCCAGCAGCACTCCATTGGAGAAAATGGATTTCCCTCTCCCAGCAGGTCTCAATTTCCAATAGCTTCTTGGCTAGGGGCAGGACTTGGTGCCCGTGTCCCCTTCTCTGGGCTGATATTTTGTCTGGCTTGAGCTTGTATAGGTCTCATGCATGCTGCCACAGTCTCTGTGAGTTCGTACATGCATCTGCCCCATCGTGTCTGAAGAGCACTGTTTCCTTGAAGGCATCCACCACCTCCTGTCCTTACACCCTTCCTGTCCCTGCTTTTGCAGAGATCTTGGAGCCTTAAAGGGAGAGCTGTGACACAGACATCCTATTTAGGACTGATACTCTGGAGTCCCTCACGTTGTCCAACTGTGGGTCTCTGTCAACTATCTACTGCAAGAAGCTTTTCTCATTTTACTCATGGTCTTGATCTTTGCAAAGATCCTTTTTTTTTTTTTAACATTTAAGAAATGTTCTCAGTGAAGTAAATGGCCCAATGTTACCCAGTGGTATTTAGTGCTGGCTAGCCGGTGACAAGGGGCTCTGGGAGGGGACATGGGCCTGAAGAAGTTACCCTGATGAGGTGAGTACCCCTGCAAGAAGGGACAAAGCTACACAGAAGAGAGACCATGGGTTTTTTACACAGGGGTTTTCTTCCTTTGTGACACCTGCCTCCTGTGCCAGCTGTTCCTTCTGCAAACAGGGAGATCAGTGTCGTTGTCCCCCCCTCCACCTCTGCTGCCTTGAGGTAAGGGTACAAGCCAAGCTACCCCAGGGTGTGGGGGTGGAAACACAAGCAGTTACTGCTTTTTATTAGAGCACAGTTAACACCCACCAACTATGAGGATGGAATTGGTAATGACGGGAGTCAGGGAAAGGAGGCTTCTTGGGAATAAACAAACACATGGTGATTATACAGTCTTAATTATTATCATCAATTTTATTGGTATTGCTGGATGTGGGAGCCGGTAATGAAACCTGCCCACAGGAGAAACTCCTCCATGCCTTCAGTCTCCCGTGTTCTGTTACGGAGAAACAAGAAACACCAAGGCCGGAGAAGGTTCCAGACACCATCCATCTTGTGAGGCATTTTTTTTTTCAGACAGGGTCCTATGTAGTTTAGGTATGGCCTTGAACTTCTCATCTTCCCACTTCTTCCTATGTGCTGATATTGCAGGCATGTGTCACCATGTGTGTTCATACAGTGCTAGGGCTTCATGTATGCAAGGAAAGCACTAGACTGAGTCACATGCCCAGTATTCCAAATCAGATATATATATTTAAGGTTCATGAGTGTTTTGCTTGCATGTATGTTTGTAAACATGTATGCAGTGCCTGGGGATGTCAGAAGAGGGTGTTGGATCCCCCTGGAACTGGAGTTGCAGGTGACTGTTAGCCTCCATGTGGGTGCTGGAAGGGCAACCAGTGCTCTTAACTGCTGAGCCATTTCTCTGGCCCTTTAGATCTGATTATTTAAGCAAAAGGTATGTAAAGCCAGGTGTGGTGGCACAGTTCTTTAATCCCAGCACTCAGGAGGCAGAGATAGTGAGATCTCTGTGAGTTTGAAGCCAGCCTGGTCTACACATCGAGTTTCAGGACAGCCAGGGCTACCTAGTGAGACCCTGTCTCAAAAACATCAAACAAACAAGCAAAAAAGTATTGTGTATTTTCTTGAAGGCAGAAAGATGCAGCTGACAGAACCGACTTAGGAAGTGTACAGAGCTATAAAAGAAGGAAGAGACACCCACCCATCACGTGAGAAACCCATGTGAATACAAATCCTTTGATATGTCATCCACTGGGTGACTTCTAGAACCCCTTCCCTGACTATGGCATCACAGCCTCTTTGTGTGGTATAGGCATGTGTGGGCATGTGTGTGTGTATGTGTGTGTGTGTGTGTGTGTGTGTGTGTGTGTGTGTACATGCAGAGGCATAGTTGGGCATGCGTGTGTGTGTGCAGAAGGATAGGTATGGGTGTGGAGGCATAGATGGGCATGTGCGTGTGCAGAGGCATGGGTGGGCATGGTGTATGTGTGCAGAAGGATAGGTGTGTGTGTGTGTGTGTAGGCATTGGTGGGCATGTGTGTATGCAGAGGCATGGATGGGCATGTGTGTGTGCAGACAGGGGCCTTGGAGAGGGCAGCAGGATTACTTTCCCAATTATTTCTCTCCATTTTATTGTTTAAGATAGGGCCTTACTATGTAGGCCTGCCTGGCCTAAAACTTAAAGAGATTCCCCTAACTCTGCCTCATGAATGTGGGATTAACCCAGCTTCCATCCTTTTTGTTTGTTTTTTCAAGACAGGTTTTCTCTCTGTAGCCTTGGCTATCCTGGAGCTTTTTCTGTAGACCAGTATGGCCTGGAACTCAGAGATCTGCCCGTCTCTGCCTCCAGAGTGTGCCTCAACACTGCCTGGCATATTTTTTGAGGTAAGGCCTCTTGTTGTTCCTGGAGCCCACTATTTCAGCCAGACTGGTTGGCCCATAAGTCCCGGAGAACATGGACACCCCAGGATCTGTCTCCACTCCTCCAGTGCTGGGATTGCCCTGATGTGTCTCCGTGCCTGGCTTTTTGCATAGGTGTTAGGGACCCAGACTCAGATCTCCGTGTTTGTGCAACAGGCACTTTACCCACTCACTAAGCCACCTCCCCAGGCCAACCCAAGCTGTGTTTTGTGCTAGGCACGGTGGCACCTGCCTGTAAATACACGCACTTAGGGGACTGAGACTCATTTCAAGGGTTCTCTGGACTAGCTAGTGAAAGCCTATCTTAGAAGAAAGAAAGAAAAGAAAACCAGCTTCCCCCAGCTTGCATTGGCTGGAAAGAGCTTGCCTGGGCCCACTCTGAGCTCTCCCAGCTGGGACAGCCTCTCTCCCATGGAGACTCCTGGCCATGATGCCCGTGCTTGGGAAAGCTAAAGGGCAAGGAGTCAGAGGTCTGATGCTAGGAGTGGAGCTTCTCACAGAGGAGTGCGAGGCTGGCCGCCAACTGCCACCCTCCTTGGATTTGATGCAGTTAAGTGGCCTCTAGCTCTTATAGCTCTTGGTCCTGAGTTGTTGACACAGCCATCCAGTTACCCTGAGTTGCTAAGCAGCTCCATGGACTCATGGATGACCCCTAGGCAGGTGACCAGGCAGCCATGCCACAGAAAGCTGGGCATTCAAGGTTTGCTGGAGAGAATGTCTCTCTCCACTGAAGGGAGTGGCTTGTTAGGAGCAGTGTTTATCTTGCAGCTGGGCAACAGAAGGCCAAGGTGTCTGGAAGAATAAAACCATTTCCCTTGGCAACCTCAGTGGGCATGGGTAAGGGTGCATTTGTTTCCCATTTGAAAAAGGAGGACAGCGGCTGGGAAGGTAGCCGAGTTGGTATAGTGCTTGCCTGGTATACATAGAGTCCTAGGTTCAACATCCAGTACTATATAAAAATGCCAGGGTCATATACAGCTGTAATCCCAGCATTTGGGAAGTGGAGGCAAGAGTCAGAATTCAGTTATCCTTGGCTACACAGTGAGTTTAAGGCCAGCCTTGGCTATATGAGACCATCTAAGGAAGGGAGGGAAGGAAGGAGGAAGGGAGGGAAGGAAGAAGGAAGGGAGGGAAGGAAGGAGGAAGGGAGGGAGGGAGAGAGGCAATCCCAGGATGGGATAGAGAGGAGTCAAGGGTCCCCACTCTGCTAAGAGCACAGGAATGTGATTTGAGCAGATGGAAACCTAAACCTGTCCCATCAAGCTGTGGCCAAGGATAGTGGGGAGGGCTGGGTGCCTGAAGCCACAGATGGGAGGTAGTGTGCAGGGGTTCTGAGAGTGCAGCTAGTGGAGGAACCCCCACTCTCAGAGAGCACCTGTCACCAAGGATTGCCTTTCTTTCACTCCCATGAACCCCGCTTCTTGGAGCCACTCCATCGCAAATAAAATCCTACAGATCAAATAGCTCATAATTACGTGCCAGGCACATTCTTCAAAGGGACCGACAAGCATCAATCTGTGTTTAATGCACGTAAATCTCACGAGAGGTAAGCTGGGCCTCACAGGCACTGGTCTATCCCATGATAGCTGACCCTGTCGGCTAGGCATCGTCAGACCCACTCTACAGATGAGGAAACTGAGGCATACAGAGGCAAAGTAAAGTGACCGGACGCCATTCGCCGCTTTTCCTCAGGAAGTGAACGGAACCAGGGCTCTACAAAGTAGGTTTGCTAATCTGCTTTGCAGGATTTGAGGTCCAGGGAAATTAGTTGACACCAAACAAAGCAATGGAGCCCATGTCTGCGCATGTGTGGTCCAGACTGTGGCGTTCAGAGCATGCTCTGGAGCTCTGAGGCCTAGGCCCCTCCCCTTGTGATGGATCAGTGATATGTGATACACATGGGCATTGTGTGGTTTGAACAGGAATGGCCCCCAGAGGCTCATACATTTGAATGTTTAGTCATCAGGGAATGGCACTGCTGGAGAAGGACTAGGGGGTGTGGCCTTGTCGGAGGATATGTGTCACTAGGGGTGGGCTTTGAAATTTCAGAAGCCCAAGCCAGGCCCAGTGTCTCTTCCTTCCCCACTGCCCGCGGGTCTGGATGTAGAACTCTTAGCTCCTTCTCCAGCATCATGTCTGCCTGCATGGTGCCACTCTTCCCACCATGCTGATAACGGAATAAACCTCTGAACTGCAGGCCAGCCCCAGTTAAGTGGGTTTTTTTTTTACATAAGATTTGTCATGGTGTCCGGGCGGTGGTGGCCCACACCTTTAATCTCAGCACTCAGGAGGCAGAGCATGCGGATCTCTGAGTTTGAGGCCAGCCTGGTCTACAGAGTGAGTTCCAGGAAAGGCTCCAAAGCTACACAAAGAAACTCTCTCTGTCTTGAAAAACAAACAAACAAAAAAAGGACTTGCCATGGTGTCATAGTGTCTCTTCACAGCAGCAGGCACCCTAAGACAGACATACATGTGACATGTGAGAGCTGAAAGGGGCCATAGAAAAACAGGTGAGAAGCAGGAGAAGGGGCATGTGTGTTTGTGTTTGTGGAGGGATCACACACTCCAGCACCCCACTGCTGGAGTTATTGTCGTATCTACCATTTCTGTTCCTTTCCCTGTTTCTTTTCACATAAGATCCAAGGCTGGGTGGAGAGGCATGACAAAGACGGAAGTCCCGCAGCGGAGCATGGCAGTTTGACAGCACAGAGCTATGTGCCTTCCCCAAGATGCTCCACATTCCCCAGTGAGCCTGGACATCTTCTTCGCCTTAGTCCCTGTCTAATGCTCTCTTCCCCCTCTCCCTTTGTGACAGGTTCTTACTGTAGTCTCAGGAATAGACAGAATGGCAGCAGGCAGGAGAGAGACTGAGGCTGCCGCATCTGCTGGCACCAAGACCGGAGGAGCTCGATGTCAGGCACAAAGCCATGGGTTTGTTTTCAGACGAGCAAGGAGCCAAAGCAGGCTCCTGGGTAGCGGATGACATAATGGAGAGATGTTTCAGGAAGGCCAGACTAGAAGGATCTAAGAAACAGGCTGGCGGGAGGGGCCTAGAGACTATAGTAATGAGGGCAGAGCTGGATAAAGGTTGTAGCGGGGTAAGGGGGAAAGAGAATGTTCACTTGGAAACCCTCAGAGATGGAGAATTGGTAGCTGGTTAAAAGTGGGAAGAAGGACTGAGATGTTACCTAGGACTCCAGGGTGCCTCAGCTTGGTGGGGGGTCATGACAATGGTAGGTATTTGCCCAGTGGGGAGTTCAGGGAGGAGATGGTAGAAGACAGGGTTCCTGAGGGCTGACCACATCTTCGCCCTGTTGCTTAACATCATCCTGACAAAGGGACAGACCTAGATCTTAGCAGGTGGCAGGCCTGTACCGCACTGGGCTGTGAGTCAGACCCAGGTGGAGGAGACTCACCACACAGCCCAACACCTGAATGGCATCGCCGTGAACTCCTGACCCTAGCGCCAGCTGACCTTGTGAATGCCCGTTGCTCCGAGGGAAAGGAGCCAAGAGGAAGAGGACCTGGAAGCTGGTGTGGTCCCTGTGTGTAGCAGGCACAGGTGACACAACCCTGGCTCTGCTCCTAACAAAACACCCTGAGGACACCTGAGAGCTAGCAGTAGGGTGGAACTTTTTATTTGAAGCAAGGGAATAGCATTGCCCTCAGGTGCCTCCAGGCATCGGGCCCCAAGAAATCCTCTCAATCTGGCCATTTCCTGCTTCTGGGCCGCTGTTTCCAGTGGACAGCAGAGGGCAGCAGAAGCCCGATTCCCAGGTGCCCTTCTTGCCACCCTCATCCAGCTTCCACCGAGTCGCACTTCCAGGGGCATCTCCATGGGATGGAGACGTGCCAGGGGCCCCAACATGTGCCTGGCATTCACACAGGTGGCTCAGGCGTTCTCAGGCTTCTTGCCTTGGCCAGCCATTCTATCCACCCAAGGAGCAGTCACAGTTCAGGGTCCGCATCCCCAAGGTGGGGCCAGAGAGGAGACGGACCAATCTTGAAAAAGCAATAGCTACCCAGGGAAAGCCTTCCCACCTGTGTTCAGGCGAGCTGGGATTGAGTCAGGGAAGAAAATTCTAGTGAGAAGCAAGGAATCCTGCACCACAAAGAACCCAGTTGCTGTTGCCTCTGTTGCTGTTATTGCTTCAGGATGAAGGCGCTTTGTCCCCCAGGAGGCCACTGCCATGCTTACTGTTTTTATCCTCATTAGCCACATGGGGGGCACACTGGAGTGAGCAGAGGAGGTGTTGGTGCTGTAGGCACCCTCCAAGAAGAGCAGCTAGGGAAGCTTGTTTGCTTAGCACCCAGTCTGCACGTGTGCACACTCCCAGACATGTGCATATATGGAAATAGGGGTGTGGCCCAGTATGCACAAACACGTAACTGAGGATGTCCAACAGTGTCCACGGGTGCATGCAGAAGGGGCATGGCATGGGCAGGCACAATTCGAAGTGTGGGCACACCTGGAGAGAGGCTGCAACTGTGGATGCCAAACAGGCACACAGACACCTCGAGCATCCACAGGAAAGGCCAGGGGGCAGAAGGCTAAGCCGAGAAGAAAAGGCCATGGCTCACCCATTCCTGCACCCGTTGCATTGCTCAGACACACTTAGCAAGGAAGCAGAGCATGGGGCACTGCAGATAAGGGTGTACGCATAGAGGAGAACCTGGTGCATACATAGGTGCTGATTACAGTAATGGAAATGGCTTCCCTGGTCTGGGCCCAGGCCCACTTCTGTGTGTATGTGTGTGGGGGCACAGATATAGGTCAGCCACATGTGACTTTGCTTGGAGCTACAAGTTGCTCACAGAGGTTTCCACCCGTCTTACAGCACCACCCCGAGGAACCCAAAGGACTTAACTTCCTTCTAGGCACTGAGATCCACCACAACATGTCGGTACACCAGTGTTTGTCCCTTGAAACTGGGGGCCAGGAGCAGCTGGGCATCTCCAGCAGGCATATAGCAGAAGGCCCGAGGGGCCTGTACAGCCAGCTCCTGGAACCTTACAAACTTCTGTCGCCCCTCGTCCCACTGGTAAATCTGCGTGAAGGAGAAGTCACTGCCCAGTGCCAGGTAGCGGTGGCCACCCACCAGGAAGGGCTGGAGGGCCAGCGAACCCCGGGAGGGGAGGGCTTGCACCTCAGAGAAACGGGTACCCTCCCAGCGCAGGATCTTGGAGTCACCGATGTAGCGACTAAGACACAGGTAGCTGTCTCGGCCAGCACGAAAGTGTTTCACAGCCTGGGCATCAGGCACCTGAGTCACCTCTCCCTGGGCCACAAACTGCTTCTGAGAACGACTCCACTGATAGATGACAGGGGCCTGAGAGCTGCTAGACACGATCAGCCGTGGCTTGCCCTCACCGTCAACAAACTCCAGGTCAGTGTCGCGGTGCCAGGCGTGCAGGGCCTGGTGGGAATAGAAGCCATTCTGGTGCCAACGGTAGAGGCTAGTGGCGCCTGCCTTGGAGCTATCAGCCACGGCAAAGTACCAGTCACCATCGATGCGGAAGGCTTCCAGGTCATTGGGTTTACGCACGCGCTGTGGGTCGATGTCCTGCAGCTTGGTGAAACGTGTGGTGTTGGGGTCCCAGTGATAAATGTACGAGCCACCAAACAGCTGGGCCACGATGACATAGAGCTGACCGTCCACCACCATCGGCTTGCAGTGCACAGCCGAGGGGGCTGCCGGGACAGAAGCATGTGGAATCAGGCAGTGTCAAATAGCTCCCACCTCTTCCCACCCAAATGAAAGATCAACATCCAAATGCTCCCCACAACTGAGATCTGCTAGAGAATTCCACTCCTGGCACAGTCCCACCCAGGACTCAGGGTCCATAATTTGTTTTGTTTATTCGTGGAGACAGGGAAGCCCTGGCTGGCCCGGACCTTATGATATAGACCAGGCTGGTCTTGAACTAGCAGTGATCTTCTTTCTCTACCTCTCAAGGGCTGGGATTACAAGTGTGAGCCACCATACCCAGCAAGCTTTTTGTTTTGTTTTGTTTTGTTTTGTGTTTTCCCTCTGAGACAGGTTCTCGCTATGTAGTCAAGTCTGGTTTTGAATTCTTCATATTTCCCCTTCATCTCTCAAAAGCTGGGATTATAGGTGTGAACCATCATTAGTCCAGGACTTCGTACATGCTAGGCAAGTACTCTACCCATTGAGCTTCATCCCTAGCTCTCAGTATTGAATTTGCTTATTTTTTGACATGGAGTCTCTCTACTATGTTGTCCTGGCTGACCTTGAACTCACAGAGACCCACCTTCTTTGCTTCCCAAGCACTGGGATTAAAGGCATGCATTCTATCGATACTATTTTGTAGCTACTGGCCTTCCTCAAACCCAGCAAAAATCTTTAGGGGCAGAAAAAATTTTCATTCATCCTTCTTCCTTTAGGAATTGACTGGAGTTGGAAAATAGAGCCTTCTTTTTCTTTTTTCTTTCTTTCTTTTTTTTCGAGACAGGGTTTCTCTGTGGCTTTGGAGCCTGTCCTGGAACTAGCTCTTGTGGACCAGGCTGGTCTCGAAGTCACAGAGATCTGCCTGCCTCTGCCTCCCGAGTGCTGGGATTAAAGGCGTGCACCACCACTGCCCGGCTGGACAATAGAGCCTTCTGCCACCTTCCCCTGGAGAGGCCCCGCATAGGCAGGTCACATGCGGCTACCTGGAATTCTATCATAGTCTCGAAGCTGCCGTTCCACGTAGTCCCACTTGAGGATGGTGCAGGCGCTGGCACCCGGCTGGGCCAGTGCCAGATAGAGGTCGCTGGAGTAAAGGAAGGGTTCCGCTGACACTGCTGGGAAGGACAGAGTCTGGTAGAGGATGAAATCTGTAGGGACAAGAGGCACAGGTGGGTGGAATCCACACGAAGGAAAAAGGCACTAGCCCGTTGGGCGACAGCTGGGATCTGGCTACAGAAGCTGGGCATGCCCATCTGGGTGGCCTTCAGTCAGAGGCCAGGTCCCTCCTACCAGTGGTGATACAGTCGAACTCCCGAAGGGGCAAGTCTTGCACCTTGTGCTCCTGGAAGCGGGGCGGGCTGGCACAGTAGATGGGGGCCACCGTGGTGTTGGTGTGTGCCAGCCACTCCACCAGCCATTTCACCTTGCAGTCACAGTTAAGGGCATTGCCCCGGAGGTCTCTGGATTGTGAGGGAGGGACACAGAGGGGGAGATCCTCAGCTGCTCTGCCCAGCAGCCTCCCTGACCTTCAGAAGCTGCTGGGAACTGCACAGGCATGGTCAAAGGTGTGCTGGTTGAGCCTAGGCCGTTTGTTTACCTACCTGACCAGGTGCCTTTGATTTTTGTTTGTTTGTTTTTTAACTTGTAATTTTAATTTTTGTGACACTGGGGATTGGAGCCAGGGCCTTGCACACTCTAGGCAAGTGCTTCAAAATCACCAGTACTATTTTTACTTTTTAATCGTAAGACAAAATTTTACTGCTTGTGATCCTCCTGCTCGGCCTCCTGAGTGTCTGAGATTGTAGGCCTATAAAGTTGGTCCTGATGGCCGACCTATCCCATTTCATGTTGCCTCCCTATTCCTCCAACCTTGACAGAATTCAGGAGCTTCTCTCTCTCTCTCTCTCTCTCTCTCTCTCTCTCTCTCTATATATATATATATATATATATATATATATATATATATAGGCAAATGACTACAGATATGCTAGAGTTCTTTACTGTTAATTCAAATCAACCATACATTAAAAACAACATGAATTTTCCATACATATCTACTATACATTTGAGGAGGACTATGGGGACTTGAGGAGCCCCAGTTTGAAAGGCTCTCAGCTATAGCTAACTACCTCATCTTCTCAAAGTCCCCAAACCTAAACCCCCCAGTCTCTGATCACCCTAATTCTGACTCCCACTCTACTCCCTCCAGGGGTATGCCCTCTGTGGCATTGTGGGAAGAGGCAGGATCCAGGCCTTACAAGTCACTCAGGATGTCCAGGGGACGAAAGATGTCTCTGGGTAGTGTCTGCAGGTTATTGTTGGCCAGTGAGCTGCAAGAAAGACCCTAGGATCACCTAAAAACCATAACCAAGATCCAGGGAAATCCAAGGGACACACGAGTCCCAGTCCCATGTGGGCACAGGTATCAGATACTCACAGGTGTGTCAAAGACTTGAGTCCTCTAAAGGTATACTTGGAAAGTGCCCAGATGTCATTGTTCTCGATGAAGCTGGAGAAAATAAGAATCTGCCTCAGTTGCCATTCAGGATCAAAGACCCCCCCAGCACTGATTCCCTTACATCTGAGGCCAGACCCCAGCCCAGGAGCCGGAGGCAGGCTTCTAGAGTGCGCAGTAACATCATAGCAGTAGAGCGGGGTATTAGGCAAGATGACAGGGGCATGGGTGACATGGCCTTCTGCCCCATCCTACTGTCAGGAGCCTCAAGGGCTCTTCCCTCCCATCCCACTCCTAGCCAGCCTTCTCATTCACTGCACTTCCCCTCAGCCTACTCAGGCCAGGGCTCCCTCCTTCTACCCTGCCATTGACCCTTCCCTCCCACACACAGGTACTGCAGGTGCGACAGTCCTATGAAGGCATTGTCTCCAATGAGCGTGAACTTGTTGGAGTTGAGTAACCTGGGGAGACAAAGGTGGAATTAGAACTTGCAAGGGTGTGCCTGCTGCCCATGCCCACTGCCCCACCCTTGAGCTTCCTCAAGATCTGGCTGCCCTTCCTCCAAACCTCCGGACCCCTGGACAGCAAGACCAGGTGTGAACTTGTTTTCCATATCACAAGCTCCTAAATATGGTGGGAGTCAATGTTGCCCTGGCAACTTGGCTCCTGGCCCACATCCATAGCATCTCCTCTTCCTGTCTTCTTACCCTCTCCACAACCCACTCTAGCCCTGCACAGGCAGCTGTCCACCATGCCTCCCAAATGTGGATCCCTGGAGTCACGTGTATCGAAGAGAACCCCCTGCCCTGAAGTGCCCAGTCTTTGGCACTGGCCCAAGCCCTTAGACCCAATTCCCTAGGGTCTCCAGAGCAGCCAAATCTGTGTTCTACATCCCACACTCTTGGCTTCTGTGTGCAGTTTCCTGCTGCCTGGCCTCCTGACCCCAGGCCACTCCACCTTCTGCAGCATTTTCTAGCAGGGCATCTGCATCTTCAAACACTACTTCCACCCTACTCTCCCACAAGCTCAGCATCTATCTGGCTCTAGAATGTCCCCACCCGCCCTTCCACAAGGCCATCCATACAAGAACTGTAACAGCGGCAGGTGGGAGAAGGCTCCGTCTTGGATCTCTGAGAACGCAGCATTCACCAGGGTCCTGCAAAGGAACACAGGAGTCAATACTGGGTAAGCATCTGAAGGACCTGTACTGGGCACAGAGGTAGACAGAGCAGCCAGTGGCTTCTGTTCTCAGCAGCCCTAGGCCCCACCTGCATCTGCCCTTTACTTCCCAAACTCAATGCCCTCCTTCACCCTTCTCCCCTGATGCTTCCTGGAGCACCAGTGGCCTAAGGCTCCCCTTCGCTATCAGTCAACAGCAGATTCCATTACCATCACCATTGCCATAATCCAACACCCACAACGTGTTGGTGCTGCTGAGGGATGGGGCAGCAAGATGTGGGACCTGGCAGCCTCTCCAGTCCCACAGGCAAGGGGTGGGGGCCATGGGCCAGTTGCTGCAAGTGAGGCTGGCCCAGCTGTGTGCAGAACAGCAGACCCAGGGGCAGGAGCCTGGCCCGTGCCAAGATACCACGAGGGCCATCTCACTTGTCACCCCTCCCCCTGATGCCATCAGACCTCCTGCTTTCTGCCCTTGGTGTGACCTCACAGGGAGCGGCCAGCATGCTCACGTAGT
Source organism: Ondatra zibethicus (assembly GCA_004026605.1). Classification (NCBI taxonomy): domain Eukaryota; kingdom Metazoa; phylum Chordata; class Mammalia; order Rodentia; family Cricetidae; genus Ondatra; species Ondatra zibethicus. The sequence goes on from PVIU01000710.1 coordinate 184,541, forward strand.
CACTCCCTCCAGCCCACACTTAGTAGGTCTCATTATGCTACTGGTGATGATTCATTCTTGGCCATGAACTCTGGTTTTCCCGAGATATGGCTGCTGTAGGATTGCAGAGCTCCCTGCAGACTGGGGCCTGGAAGTCCCCAGTTCTGAGGAACCCCGGGGAGTACTCCAGGTCTGTATCCTCTGAAAAGAGGAACAGGGTTTCTCTCTTCCAGAGCCCTCGGTGCCCTCCTTCCCTTCCCCCCCCCCCCGCCCCAAAGGCTATGTACACACTCACAGGGAGATGACCTCTGAAGGCAGGTTCTTGGGCACTGCCTTAGAGTCCACGCAGAAGGCGGTGTCCCTGGTGCAGGAGCAGCTGGGTGGGCAGGGAGGCGTCTTAGGAGGCTTCTTGGCACTGGCTTGCAGCATTAGGCAAAAACCCAGCGTAGACAGCACCAGTAGCCTGCGCCCAGGGCCCAGCCTGGCTCGTAGCCCGGCCATGCCTCCTACAGGGTCTCCCCTACACCACCGGCCTGCCTGCGCCCCGCTGCTCCCTATAGGCTGCTCTGCTCCTCTCTGGAGCTTCCACCTCCGGGCTGCCGCAGCTCTGGGCGACCCGCACTCTAGGCGCTACCTATTCCTCCTGACCTCAGGCGCTGGCTGCAGTCCTTTCAGCTCGGAAGCGCTGCGCGGAACTGGGACCGCAACTACCGGCTGCCGGGGCTGGTGGACGCGGACTGCGGCGCGGGCGGCGGGGGCGCGCGCCGGGGCGGAGCGGGGAGGCCCAGGACGGGCGCCCGCGGGAGAGCAGCCAAAGGATGGAGTGGTTGCACCCGTCCGCAGCGTGCCCTACCAAGCCACCAGCCTCTGTGTCTGATCTCCAGGGCCGTGTGTGTAGCGAGTGCATTTGTATGAGAATGTACATGTGCACGGTGCACATGGATCTGTAGACATACGTGCACCTGTGTGTATGTCTTGGCTGTGAGGGGGCGTAGAATTCAGGGGTATGTCGCAAGTGACTCACGTACATCCAGGTTGGCATGAGAGATTGGGAGCTTGAGGGTGCGAGCGTGTTTGCATCAGCTGAGGAACAGTGTGCCCTTGTGCCTGTGAGCTGAAAAGGGAAAGGTAGCCACTCAGGCTGGAGTGGGAAGTGTGGAATCCGGGAACATTTCACACCGCACTTCTGCAGTCCGATGGAGCTGGTAGCACCTTGGATGTGCTCCAGCTCAGGTCTTTGTTTTATCAACAAGGAAGCTGAGGCCACAAGAAGGGGAGAAGCCAAACTCCGTATCTCTACCATGTACTTGACATGGTTAATTGGCTGGCCCTTTGATGGGAAGGGACATTAATTCCCTTCTACAGATAAGGAAAGTGTAGCCTTAGGTCCAGAACTCCAACTTCAAGTTCACAGCAACCCTTCTCCACCAGTGCCCTTCAAAGGGAAAGTCCAAAGCTCCTTGAGAACCTTCTGCAGACAGAGTCTTGAGGTCAACACACTCTACCTAAGAAGGACATTATTTGTCTTTTTCACTTCCATGTTGTCATAAAAATACTTTGGAATTTTCCAGAGCTATATGGCAAGTCTTTTATGAAACCTCAGACTAAAGAGATTTGCAAAAATATAACAGCAACACTTCTTTCTACAGCTATTTTTGTTTAAAAAGGCAAAGGCATATGAGTTGGCAAGACAGCCCAGCAAGTTGTCACCAAGCCCAATGACCTGAGTTCAATCCCAAGGACCCCCACAGGGGAAGGAGAAAACTAAATTGTGAAAGTTGTCCTCTGATCTCCACATGCATGCCAAGGCATGATAACTAATAAATAATAAATGCAATAAGTAAATCCCTAAATAAATAATAAATGCAATAAATTTTGTTAAAGATGTAGATGTCTGGGAATATGATTCAGTGATAGCATGTACAAGGCCCTGGGTCCGAGTCCCCAGCATAGGGTTGGGGCTGTAGTTCAGTTGTTAGTATTTGGCATTATGGGGTTCAATCTCCAGCCCCACATTTTTTTAAAGGTGTAAAGATGTATGACTATAATCCCAGCAGGTAGGAAAAACAGAAGTTCAAGGTTATCCTCAGCTGTATATCAAGTTTGAGCCTAGCCTGGGATACTTGGGACTTTGTCTCAAAAGCAAAACAAAGAGGTATGTGAGCCGATCAGGTGTAGTAGTGCGTGCCTGTATCAAACACGCTAGAGCAGCGGTTCTCAATCTGCCTGACGCTGTGACCCTTTAATAGAGTTCCTCATGTTGTGGTGACCCCCCCAACCATAAAACTATTTTTGTTGCCACCTCATAACTATAACTTTGCTACTGTTTTTGAATCATAATGCAAATATCTGATATGCAGGATATTTGATATGTGACCCCTGTGAAAGTGTCCTTTGATCCCCAAGGGGGTCTCAACCCACAGGTTGAGAACAACTGCTCTAAAGGGAGGCTAAGGCAAGAAGATCAAAAGTTCAAGGCCAACCTGGTCATATAGTGAGACCACATCTAAGAAAAAAAGGCATCTTCTCAAACTGGCTCAGTGTCCACCATCAGGGAAGTTCTCTGCTCTGAGTTAAAGTCCCCCAGCCTGTTCCTCCAGACTGAGATACTCCTGCCTTTTGACTTCCACTGGCCTCTGCTGGTCCAGTTGCCCATCTGCCTTGTGCATGCCAGCTTGAGGGAAAGGAGCAAGGAGGGGTAGGGAGGATGCCTGGGGCAGCTGGACAGCCATCCCCACTCGTCCCTGGCACGGCTTTGCCCAGCACACAAAGGCCAGAGTGAATCTTGTCCTGGATCGTGCAGCTGAGGGGCTGGGAGCAGGAAAGGGATAGTGGCCACTGTGAGGCTTTCCACTGCCCGCAGTTGTGACAGAGGGCAGCCCAGAGACAAGGGGGAGGAATCTGGATCATAGGCTTAGACAGTGAGAGGCGCCCTGTGGGTGAAGTAGATGATAGTGATGACGACTGGCCTTTTATACCCATGAAGTCATTGGCGTCAGGACAGCTTAGTGAGGGGGACGAGACAGGTGGCAGCAGTCCCGTTTTAGAGATGAATACAGTAAAGTCTAGAAAATCTGTACTTCCTGTGGGTTCCAGAGTTTCTAGGGGGGAACACAGATCTCATGTACCAAAGGATTTACAGAAGGAGCCTGCTTGTGTTGGCTAACAGTCTTTTGTTTTTTGCTTTTGTTTTTGTTTTTTGAGACAGGGTTTCCAGGGTTTCTCTGTAGCTTTGGAGCCTGTCCTGGAATTAGCTCTTGTAGACCAGGCTGGTCTTGAACTCACAGAGATCCTCCTGCCTCTGCCTCCTGAGTTTAAAGGCATGTGTCACTGCCACCCAGCATTGCCTAACAGTCTTATGGTTATATATGATCACATGTGGGCTGTGTGCTTGCTCGGTGCCCTGTGACAGGTTCACAAAAACACGAAGAAAACATATTCATGTCTCTCCGTTTGGGAAGACAGGGTGACAGCCTTCCTCCCAGCTTTTTTTAAAAATTTATTTATTATGTATATAGTGTTCTGGGCATCGGATCTCAGATCTCATTACAATGGGTGTGAGCCATCATGTGGTTGCTGGGAATTGAACTCAGGACCTCCAGAACAGCAGTAAGTTCTCTTAACCTCTGAGCCATCTCTCCAGCCCCCTCCCAGCTTTTATAGCTGACTCCAGTTAACACTGTGTGTGCTAAATGGCAGTTAAGTCGTGGGGGGGGGGCAATGAAAGGATTTCAGAGTCTGGAGAGAGGATGGAGGGCCACAGAGCAGGTGCTGTTGACTTTTCGGTCTTTTAAGAAGAGTAGTATCCACCGTGAGGATTAGCATCAGTGAACTCAAATAAAGAAGGCTATACAGGCTGTACCCCAGGGCTGGTCTGGGGAGCAAGGTTGAGGACTGTGTCTGCCTAGCTGAAGAGACAGCTTCCCTCCTTCCCAAGTTCCTCTCTCCCCCATCGTCCTCCCTTCTTTTTTTTTTTTTAAACTTATTTTAAACCCATTGTTGGCATTTTCTTTCTTTAAACATTTTTTTATTTATTTATTATGCATACAATGTTCTGTTAATATATACACACCAGAAGAGGCACCAGATCTCATTATAGATGGTTGTGAGCCACCATGTGGTTGCTGGGAATTGAACTCAGGACCTCTGGAAGAGCAACCGGTGCTCTTAACCCTCTGAGCCATCTCTCCAGCCCTCATCCTCCCTTCTTTCCAAGGAATCCAAGACCCCTACTAGGTGTTGAAAAACATCTGCAGTTCACTCAGGGAAGTTCGCCAGCAGCTTTTCCCAGACCCAAACTGGCAAAACCAAGTTGTTACTCCTGTTTTAAAGTCATAACGCTGTGAGAACCCAGCCTAAGGGCAGTCTGCAGGGGAGACTGAGGACCTGGGAGAGAACAGAGCTGTTCTTTCCACACTTAGTGATGATAGCAAGCCCCAACTGCAGCTCCTGTTCAGAATAAGTACCACAACTGGACACTGCACCCCGCCCCCTCGAGATGCTCACAGGGACCCTGAGATACCCGCAGTTCTTGGCTCTCCTGCTGCCCTGCTGCCCACCTGGCTCAGGCCCAGTGTGTGTGAGTCAGATATCAATCTCAAGGTTTCCAGGACAACCCAGGGTAGGAGTGGGAGCCTGGGGGATGGGCAGAGAGGTAGGTAGTGCAAGCAGGCAGTGTCTTTAAATCTGTCACTTGCATACAACCAAGGGGAGAGGACACTGGCTTTTCCTCTCCTTTCCTTCCCTCGGCCCTCCCCTTCTACTCACTCTAAGACACTTTGCTGGGCCCTGGGAGGCATAGGCAAATATTTAAGGGGGCAGTTAGAGGGGCGTGGAGGATGGTGGGAGCAAACACTTCCTTCCTTTTCCTCTCCACTAAATGTCTCAGGAGCTCTCATTTCAGATACCATGCGGTTGTACAACCTTGAGACAGAGGTCCTCCAGCTGGAGAGGGAATCCTTGAGGGACAGAGGAGGTTGCCAGGGCTGGAGAGAAGGGGGCCAGCTCATGATCAAAGGGAAGGGCAAGGTGCTAAGGAGCCTCGGGCCTGGGCTAGGAAGCTGGCTGACCTTTCAAAGTCCAGTATGGCTGGCTCTCTGCATCTCTAGGTTTGGTCTTCACCAGCTCGACAGTAGATGGAGCTGAGCATGGTGGCACATGGCTCTAATCTTGCACTCAGGAAGCGAAGACAAGAGGATCGCCACCAGTTCCCAGCCAACCTGAGCAGAAAATAAAGCTGTCTCAAAATAAAAACAAGGGACTGGAGAGATGGCTCTTGCAGAGGATCAGAGTTCAGTTCCCCATACCCAAGTAAGGCAGTTTACAAAGGTCTGTGACTCCACCTCCAGGGAATCCAATTCTTCCTATGGCCTCCACAGGCCCTGCATGCACATGGTGCACAGATACACATGCAAGCAAAACATAAGTCTCAAAAACAATTTCTTTGGAAAGATTTAAATTGTTTTTTTCGTATTTGTAGTTTTGATACTGTATGTATGTTTTCATTTGGCACTGGAAAACAAATTGGTGTGTCCTTCTCTGGGGAAGGCCATCTCTCTGACCTCCCCCCTCCAGCTTTCCTCAGTTGCCCGTAGCTCTTTGTGTAGGATTTAGGCCTTGTGGGCTTTCCCCATCCAGTTTGGTACATTTGTTGGTGTCATCCTTGTTTAACTCACGTTTGGGTGGTGATGTTGGTGAGACTTGATGTGTGTAGCTTTTGGCATTACTGGGAAACAAAGTCAAAGTCTCACAGCAAACTCCCTGCTCACGATTCTCTGGTTCTTACAATCTTTCTGTCCCCTCTTCTGCAACAGTCCTTGAGTCTTATGTGTGAATTGTTTTTGTAGATGTATCCATTGAGAGCAGGCTCCACAACTATGTACTTTGATTGGTTGTGGTTTTCCATAGTGGTCTCTGTCGCAAAGAGAAGTTTCTTTTTGATGAGGGGTGGAGACTACAGCTATCTATGGGTGTAAAGAACAAATGCTTATATATTGTTGTTGGAGAACATGCTGGCTTTGTAAGTTAGTGATTGTAAATTCTCCTCCAATAACCATGGCTTCACTAGCACTGAGTAGTCCAGCACCAGGTATGATTCTTTCTTGTTGGGGGGGGGTGTCTAAAGCCAAATTAGAGAGTTGTTGGTTACTCAAAGGCATTTTTAAAAGCATACATGAGAGTATGTAAGTGTGTGTAACTTCTTTAGTCTATTTTGTATAAGGGACTTGCACACCTGTGGATTTGGCGTGTCAATGAGGAGTCCTGCAAGCAATCTGGGAGACAGAAGGGGCAGCTGTGTAGGAGAACAAGAGTGTCAGGTCACAATACAGGGAAATGCTGGGCTCTGGCTTACACACTGGTAAAAGCTGAGAGGTGCAAAGGTGTTTCAAGAGCACCCGACCAACAATTAAAAGGGAATTTGAAGGGTTAGATAGAAGGTTCAGTAGTTATGAGCTTTGCCTGTTCTTTTAGAGCATCCGGGTTGATACCCAGCACCCACATGTAGGCTCACAACTGGTTGTGACTCCAATTCCAATGGATCCAATGTCCTTTTCTGGCCTCCAAGGGCACCAGGCTTGCATGTAGTGCACAGGCAAACATGCAGACAAAACACATAAAATAAAAATGAATAAATCTTTAAAAGGGAAATGAAGGCATATAGCCAAGGCTAAGTTGAAAGGGTGCAGCCAATCCTAAGTCACTGGTAGATATGACTTAGTACTCTAGGAACAGGAGAGAATTTGGGGAAAGAGAGAAGGCAAGGAGAGGGGAGAAGGAGGAAGTCATGAAAGTGAATGAGATTTGGTTAAATCACATCAGGCACATTTAGAAGATATAAAGGGGGACCAGAAGGGCAGATAGAGTGGTAGAAGGGCAGAGGTGGGTGATTGGGATCACACTCAGCCCCGTGCAAGATCATCTCGGCTTAAGAAAATGTCAGGGGCTGGGAATGTAGTTCAGTGGTAAAAGGCTTCCCGAACATACTCAAGACCTCAAGTTTGATCCTCAGCAATGGAAAGCAAAGGAATAAGGCCTGGAATAAGCCCTCAGAGTGTTCAACTTACAGTCAAGCCCAGAGCAAAAACAGGACTCATCACCCATGAGGAAGAGTTTCTCAGAAGTGGGGACAGGGTTACCAGAATGAGGAAAATGACTGGAGCAAATCCGAGGTGAGGGAAAACCTGCATGGGAGGTTGGGTAAAGAGGAATCCGACCCTGTCTAAGAAAGCACACTAATGGACCCCCCAGCTGCTGTCCCAGATCCTGTTCCCCTGGTAGGCACCTCTCCACCCCAGCAATAATCACTACTTTCTCAGGCCCTAAATGGAGCTAGTGTCTGAGCCTGGGGAGATTATCCAGTGGAAAGGGATGGCCAGATTCTTGGCTACGGCGGGAAAGGTTTGGCTTGTCAAAAGAAGAGAAGCCACAAGGCTTCAGGGGCAGGTGCCAGCAAGAGAGGCAGACATGCCAGAAAGACACCCACGGTGAGAGGAGCAGGTGGCCTGAGGGTGAGTTTGCTCACCTCACCCAGGTTTGCTCTTGTTGGGGCCAAGAGGATTCATGTGCCTAGGCCAAGGGCCCTTGGGGGCTCTTGCAGCTGGCTTATCAGGGCCTAGGCTCTGAAAAGCCAGGAACAAACAAGCTTCAAAGCTAAGGTCTTGGCTGGCAGGCAGGAGACCCAGTCCTTCACCTCTGTCCTCTCTCTCTGATGATATATATAGGACACTGGTCACACCAGAGAGATGAGAAGAGGAGAGAGCCTACAAAAATGGACGTGGGTAGCAAAGAGGTCTTGATGGAGAGTCCACCGGTGAGTGTGGTTGTGTGTGTGTGTGTGTGTGTGTGTGTGTGTGTGTGTGTGTGTGTGTGTATGTACAGAGTGTACTGGACTTGCCTGTTCCATCCTCGACAGGCTTTTTTCATCTTCTAGACTCATATAGTCAATTAGTTTGGGATTAGGCTGTTAGGATGGAGACATCATGATCATTAAAAGTCCCTGGCAGAGACAGGCATGGCAGCCATGGATTCCTGTATAAAGGTGTTGAGAGTCACTAGAGGCTCAGTAGAAAGGCCTGTGAAGAACAGTGATAGAGTCACCAAGTAATTAGGAGATCACAGGAAGCATCACAGAGATAACGGCATGTGAGGCTGGGATGTAGACCAGCGGGTAAAGGGCCTTGCAAACATGGGTCCTGGGGTCAGTCTTCAGGACCACATAAACCAGGCATGGGATGCATGCCATTTGGGAGTGTAAGCAAGATAATCATCCAGGGTCATCTTTAGATATGTAAGGAGCTGGAAGGCAGCCTGTATCATAGATATGATCTCAATAAATAAATAAAACAGAAAGAAAGAAAGGGAAAAAAAGGGAGAAATGGTTCCGCAGATAGGAGTGCTTGGTACCAAATGTGATGGCCTGGGTTTAATCTCTGGACCTCATATATGATGGAAGGAGAGACATTATCTCTGAGTTACACACACACACACACACACACACACACACACACACACACACACACACACGTAAATGTAAAAAATATAAAGATGACACATGAACTGACTAGGAAGAATATACAGGCACTCACCAGGCAGAGGAGGAAGGAACAGAAGGAAGAAAGGGAGGCTACATAAAGGGAGATGGTGCTCCCTGGATCCTTGGAGGGAACAAAAAACTGGCTATGTCTGAGGTGCCAGGAGCCTTGGGAAAACAGAAGACAGAATTGCCAACTGGTTCTTTTGGATCCTTCCAAACCTAGATTTTACTTCTAACTTTCTAAGTATCTATGGGTTTGTCAGAATCGGACCATCTTCCCCAAAACCTTCTCTGATCTCCCCAGCCCTTCTCTGCATATTCATAGCCTAAAGGTGCATGAGAGGGTGTTTGGTTTACACAGGGAATGAGCATCCTTTCAACTGCTTGCTTGTCTCTCTGCTTTCCCCACTTCCTCAGGATTACTCAGCAGGTCCCAGGAGCCAGTTCCGCATCCCCTGTTGCCCCGTGCATCTCAAACGCCTTCTCATCGTGGTTGTGGTGGTGGTCCTTGTTGTCGTGGTGATTGTAGGGGCCTTGCTTATGGGCCTTCATATGAGTCAGAAACATACTGAAATGGTGAGCAGGCCTGGGCTGGGCAAAGGGTAGCTACGAGGTATGTCAGACAGTGGGTTGGGTGAGATGGGCAGAGAGATGGGCAGCTGCTGGAGAGGAAGAGAAGGGAGTGGGCAAACAAGGGCATAGCTTGGGTGACATAAGCAGAGATGGGGTAGCAGTCCAACGTAGATGGCCTGCAGTGTGATAACCACCAGTCTCTCCAACACCTGCTATGTTTAGCCTTCCTGAGATCTCAGGAAAGGAGGAATTGCATTTGAATAGGGGGCTCTGGGCAGATATGGGTACCAAGAAAAGAAAGAGGAATGCCAGGCAGCACTCTGACACCCTCTCCCTAGGTCCTTGAGATGAGCATTGGAGCACCGGAAACGCAGAAGCGCCTAGCCCTGAGTGAGCACATTGACACCATTGCTACCTTCTCCGTCGGTCCCACTGGCATTGTTGTGTATGACTACCAGCGGGTGAGTATGCCTGAGGGACCAATATGACTTTACTGGAACTGCCCAGTCATACCACCTCTTTCCAGAGGTCTCTCCCCATTCTGTGCCTGGCTGCCTCCCATTGGATGCTCAGACATGTCTCCCATGACCACTCTAAAGGGAGTTGACTGACAATCGGGGTTGGAGAGTGAGCAAGGCAAGGGCCTTTGGGAATGACCTCCAGTGTTACATGCCTAGCTCGTGACTGCTTATAAGCCAGCTCCAGGAACCTACTGCTACATCATGAAGATGGCTCCAGAGAGCATCCCCAGTCTCGAGGCTTTTACTAGAAAATTCCAGAACTTCCAGGTGGGTATGTGAGTGAAGGGAGTGAGCTGTCTCCCTCTAAGGGCTGGGGAGAGGCATATTTAAAATGATGGTGAGTGCTATCTGTACGGTATTGGTTCTCCCGGGCCAGCTGTGTTCTTGCTACAGTCACCTGCGTCACACCTTCCCCAGCTGTCAGCTGGCCTGCAGCTAACTTGGTGGCCTTGGCTGACCTCAGACACCACCCGTGGGCCTCTGGTTCCAGCCCAGACCCTTTGTATTGGTGAGGAAACTGAGCCTCGGAGAGTTTGCCTGGACAGCCTAGTATCCCACAATAAGGACTGCAGGTGAGATTAAACATAGGTGCTCTTCCCAGGCCAAGCCCTCAGCAACCACCTCTAAGCTGGACCAGGAGGAAGGGTATGATCCGGGTTCCGAGTCTTCCGGGAGAGACCTGACTTTCCTAGGCCTTGCTGTGAGCACCTTGTGTGGAGAGCTGCCACTGTACTATATCTAGGACTCCTCAGGTGAGCAGGGGCTCCTTTCAGGATGCCAGAGCAACACTGGGAGGCCTTGGGCTGCCTGCTTTGTCAGCAGAATAGGGATCTCTTGAAGTCAGTGGTCTGGGGAGCTCAGAGGATATAGCAGGCTCACAAACACAGCCCACATTGGCATCAAGCGGATGGCTCCTCAGTCCCCCTCCTTCACGTGATAAACATCAGTTCTTTGCTTCACAGGGTCGGTGGCCGCGTCGGGACAGGAAAGACCCGCAGCAAAGGGTCTTTTGCAGACAGGCAGGAAACTGCTCCTGTTCATGCCCGACAGGAGAGGGTAGAAGCCAGTAGAGGAAAGGTGTCTCCTAAGGGCCAGGGGGCTCCTACCACAAAACAATAAAGCAACCTGACTGAAAAACAAAGGGTGGCATTTCTTCTCTTCCCCATTTTTTCAGCTCCGCTCCCGAAGGGAGCCGTTCTGGGAAGGAGAGGGTTTGGGGAAGTTGGGGCGCCACATCCTTTCTAAGAGTGATGGGGATTTGTTCCTACCCCAGGTAGTGTAGAAGGGGGCAAAAGGCAGGGGTAGGAGGACGGGACCTAGGTGCCATACACGGGTGTTAGGCGCCCTCCAGCGGTGTGTCCGCAGGGAAGGACAGGCGACAGAGACAGGCAGAGAGACAGCAAGACAGAGAGACAGCAAGAAGCGAGAGAGCAGGTCTGACACAGACAGACTGTAGTCTCTGGCTGAGGGAACGACCGCTGATCCAGGGACCGAGAGGCAGGAACGGACCTGACAGCGTGTCCCGTGCCCCGAGGCACTCCGCCCGGCGCCGGACAGCGGCCACTAGGGGGCCTCTCGCGGGAGCCGTGCCTCCGGGCATCCCGGGCCCGCGCCCCCTCCCCGGCCCCGGCCCCAGGCAGCCGATCTCCCTCCGGGGCGGGCGGCGCTACTCTCGCCCTCCCCGCCCGGCTGGCGCGCTTCCCGGCCCGGCCGAGCACTGTCCCGGCCCCGAGGGGGGCCGAGCTGGGCGAAAACCCGCCCTCCAGCGAGCTCATTTCCCTAAAAGGGGGGGGGAGTGGGAGGGCGGCGGAAAAAAAAAAAAGGGAGCGACCGAGCCGAGGGCTAGGGGACGCCGGAGCCCAGAGCTGGAGCGAGCCGGGCCGAGCGGGGGGCGGGAGACAGGAAACGGGACGGGAAGAGGTGGCCGCGGGGGGAGAGCACCTCCCCTTCGCCTCCAGCGCTCCCTTCCCCGTCGCCCCGCTCCCGCGTCCGGGCGCGACCGCCACCGCTGCCCGCCAGCATGCCCGGCGTGGCCCGCCCGCCGCTGCCGCTGCTGTCGCTGCCGGTGCTACTGCTGCTGCTGCTGCTCCCGCGCGCCGGGCGGCCGCTGGACTTGGCCGACTACACCTACGACCTGGGCGAGGAGGACGCCCCGGAGCTCCTCAACTACAAAGACCCCTGCAAGGCGGGTGAGCGACCCCGGCTCCCCCAGGGGCGCACGGGAACCGGGCGAGAGCAGGCCGGGATCGAGGCTGCGAGCCGGGCAGGGGTAGGGGTTGGGGTTGGGGGAGGACAGTCCAGTGTGGGAAGCTGGAAGCTGCTTGGTTGGCAATGCAGTGGGGGAACAAAAGACCGAGGGAGAAAGGGAGGGGGAAGTTTGGGGGACTTTTAGGACTGAAGTTTTGCTGCTGTTTGTGGAAACTGCTGCGGCTGCTGCTTGCCTTCGAAGAGGATTCCTGGGGAAATCTCCCTGGGTCTCAGCGGATCCCGCTGGCAAGGCGGCTTTTTCTCCACAGGGAAACTTTACTGGCCAAACTCCGAGAGTGAGTGAGTGAGTGAGTGTGTGTGTGTGTGTGTGTGTGTGTGTGTTCTTTTCCCTTCTCCCCTATCCCTCCTGCTTTGTGGAATATTGGTGTTTGCCCGCTTGTCTGTTTGCCATAGTGCTACACATCTGTCTGGTTTGATGCCCAGAAGGCCTGCAGCTCCAAAGGAATAGACTTCCCGGATACTCAGCCCAGTGGAAGGGGAAAGTTTTTCAAGGGGTTTCATGAGATTCTCTTTTGTGGGCAATTCTGTGCTTCTAACTAGCTGCAGCAGTTCTCTTGGCACTCAGGAGACAGCTGTCAAAGTCAGAGAAATCAGGCTGGGGAAGGACTTACCTGTGCTCCTGGGTGCCAGGAGAGCTCTGCCAGAGCCAAGTTGGGATAGCAAATGAGCCACACACACAAAGAGAACTCGGATATTCTACATCAGCTCTCTCACCCTACAGACACCTGAGACTAATTAGTCAAGGTCAGGGCTGTGTGTGTGTGTGTGTGTGTGTGTGTGTGTGTGTGTGTGTGTGTGTGTGTGTGTGTGAGATCTTTGTCCATGAGGACAATTGTGGTCCCCCTGGAGTGACCAGATACCAGGCACTCAGGCCATTGGCCTAATTGATATCCCTGAGCAGGCTGCCTGGAACATACTGAGGACAAGATGTCATAACTTTTCCTCAGCTTCCTGCTTCTGACTTCAGCCTGTCTGGGAAGAGCTAGAGCCAGGGACAGGGACACAAGGAAAGGAAGTGAACACAGAGTCTTGGGACAGGCAGCTATAGTTCTGACACAGGGGGCTTGATCTATCCCCTCTCCTTGCTCCAACCTTACCCTTGGGTGGATGGGGACCATTTTAGTGTGGGCAGGACAAGCCAAACCCTCAGTGCTTGCTCCTCCACGCCTGATGGGCTGTGGGCAAACCAGGACATTAGCTGTCTCCATCTCATTGTGTGTGGTGGATGGGCATGGACTCTGAGGGACTCCTTAGGCCCCAGGAGCCAAGCATAGTCTCTGAACTTTGGTTTTCTCATCAGTGAAACAGGAGCTGGCACTATATCTCTTCATGGAGCTGGTGGTAAGGTCTGCATCTGAGAACACACACAGATCTTTATTACTAGCATATAGTAAGCACTAAATAAATGTTTAGCCCTTGTGCCTTGTGCCTCCGACTCTTGACTCACTTCTTTGGAGAGAGCCTCGCCTTGGATTTTAGGCAAAGCTACCATCTCCCCCACCCTGCTCTGTGTCTTTTATTCATTCAGAGATGCACATTCCCTGAAACATCTCTGGCCTGGGTTGGATGTGGGAGGTGCAGAGAGGTGCCAGACAGAACTCTGTCCTTAAGGAGATCACCATCTAAGCCAGGAACCGAGAGCACGCTACAGTTACCCAGCATAAGCCAGGAAGAATAGGAGTTCCCTTGTCATCTCAGAGCAAAGTGATCGCAGGGGTCTGGGAAGGTTTGCAGAGTGGAGGCTTTGTGGAGGATGTGGGACAGAAGCACAGCCTCAGAGAATGAGTAGGAAGCCATGCTGATGTTGAAAAGGGGAGTGATTTTGGGGAATGGCAAGAGGCTCAGGGCTCCATCCCCAGTCTCAGATTTCATGCTAGGGTGGGGCCGGCTGAGTTGGAGCTTCAAACAAGGGCTGTGGAGAAAGCTCTCCACCAGGGTGAAGTGAGGCTGGTGGGGAGCTCAGCCAGGCTTGAGGTGATGGAGAGGGCCTAGAGCCTGACAAGGCCAAGCTTCAGGGTCAGGTCAGGCCTTCTCCTTGGGTGTGACTGATGCCCAGGCCCTGTGGCCCACCCCTGGAGGGAACTGGGCTAGAGTACATACACATACACCTCGGCTGAACCTCGCTGCTCACCCCTCTGCAGACCCACCAACTCTCTTCTCTATGCTGCTCCTCCCTGCTTGACTTTGCTTCTTGGTCCCTCCACAGCCCTGACTACCAGATGCCAGGGTACCCATGGCAGGTGCCTGTCTCTGCTTCCTTGGAAGTGCCTGGTAGACCGCTCCTTGTTCCTCTTCCTTCCTCTTCCTTCTTTCTCCTTCCCCCTCCTTCCTCCTCCTTCCTCCTTCTCTACCTCTTCTTCCTCCTCGTCCCTTTTCTTCCCACACAGAGCATTAGCAATGAAAGCCCTTTGATTCTCCCAGCTTAAATGGGATCTCTCTGTTTCATCTAAACACAGCCAGGACTCATCATTTGAAAATATCTCTGTAGTTACTGTTTGAGTTAGATTTATTTATTTATTTTTCTCTATCAATGGTGTCTCACCAAATTGGCCTTGAACTCATCATCCTCTGCCCTTAGCCTCCCACGCGCTGAGATCAGAGGGATGAGCCACCATATTCATTTATGGCTGCTGTTAAAGACAAAAATTAAGACCCCTGATGTCCTGGGGGAAGGTTCTGGATTTTTGGGCCAGAAGCCAACCTGGGCTGTTGGTGTGCTTAAGACTGATCCTACCTAGTCTGCTGGCAGGGGATTTACTGGAAATCCTGGTTTCTTATATGTTGAATGCCCAGCCATGTAAGAGGATTTCAGATATTCCCAGCGTAGCGTCTCCGCCCCAGATGTCTTGCCACTGACACATATGATACCTCAGCTGGCAGCCAGTGGGTCTGCAGGTGGAGAGGTGGACAGTACTTAAGGGTCCCTCTTCCCACCCTCACCCCAGAGTCCTTGTGGCCCAGGTGTGGAGTCCAGAAGAAGCACACGATGTTATCTCTCACCAGACAACATTCCCTCTTCCAGACACCCTGAGTGAGTCACTCCACCCACTTAAGACCCTGTTCCCTGCCTGAGTCACCCTCACTTTTAGGTGCCCCAGGCATGAAGGAAAACACATTTCCATGGGCCCTAATGGAGGGAGACCAGTTAGATACTGCAGGACGAAGGGACCCTTCTCTTGTTTTGAAACAGGATCTCACTATGTGACTGGCCTGGAACTCCCTTTGTGGACCATTCTGGCCTGGAACTCACAGAGATCCACCTGCCTCTACTTCCTGAGTGCTGGGATTAAAGGCATGCGCCGCCGCAGCTGGCAGGAAGAAGGGATCCATGAACTGTGTTTCTCCAGCGATTTGGGAAAAACATTGGTGGTGGTGGTGGTGAAGAAGTGGAGCAGGCCTCGCCTGAGGGGGTGTGTAGGGGCTCAGTGGGTCTCTCCCTCCCTGCACGTGTGCACACCTCGGTCCATTCCTAGACGCCCTTCTCCTTTAAGGAGTGTGGCTTGTGAAGCGCAGGGTCCTGCTTTTGTTTTCTTTCCTGCATATGTCAGAACACCCTGGAACAGGCACAGGGAATTGGTTGTTGTTTGCATTTGTAGATGTGTCTTGCTTCACAGCAGGTCTGTTCACCTGCGTGTGTTGGGTGAGCACAACATGTAACAAGTGTGCACCGGCATGTAAGCGGACAGGAGAATAAGTCCATTTGCGTATTCTGGGGCCGCAAGTACATCCTCCCTCCGCTACAAGTCTGCATCCTTTGGGGTGGATACATGCCTGTCCTGCATGCATGGCCTTGGTGCTCCATCACACCAACCAGGCTCCAACAGGAGGGGAGGCCTGGCCATGCCAAGGGGGAGGGGACTTTGGAGTCCAGAGGCTGACCTAGGGGACAAAGATTGCTCTCTAGGTCCACAAGCACATTGATGTGTCTCTGTGATCTTTCCCCTCCGGCACCGGGCCTGGTGACAGAGCACCCTCAAGTGCTTCCTGGCTGCTTTACAGCCAGAGAGCAAAACAAAAACTTTTGATCCTGTGTTGAAAACAGCTGCTACTTTGACCCTGACCTTGACCTCAGGGCTTCCTTTGGGCCATGAAAGCATCCTGAACCCTCCTGCATCTAGATTGTCCAACTTCCTAAGGTTAGGATCCCAGATGAGCCCAGCCCCTGGCCATAGGCTCCTCTCCAACCCCACCCTGCCCCCATTCTGTTCCCATGCATTCTTCAGTCATGACATCTCCACCACAGGGCATCCAGCTGAGCTCTGTAGCTAGCCCTGCTCCTTCTACTTGCCCTGCCCTGGTCACACACAGCCCTGGTCTCACAGGCCAGTGTGGTTCTAGAGTCTCTGTCCATAGATTTGTTCAGCTGGGGAGTGAATGCAAGGGACTGAGTGTGCCCGGGGAAGGCTTGGCGCTGACATTGAGTCTTAGGGGTTGGGGTTGGTGTGGCGAGTGTAGTGAACCGTTTAGCAGTTGCTTTTTACGCTACAAGCTTGGTCTAGATGCTTCGTCTACACGCCCGATTGTTTGCAGTTGTCTTAGAAGATGCATTCTATCGTGTGCTTTCTTTTAAATAGAGGAGAAAACTGAGGTTTCCAAGAGTTTACGTGAATGTCAGCCCGTGGGAGCCAAACTGAGATTCAAAGATTAGCCACTGCCTCCAAAGACTGCTCTTTGCTGGTAGTCTAACCCCGTGGGTACAGCTGCCTTCTGTATCTGTGGGCTCTGCACCCACAGGTCCCACCAACCATGAATCAAAATTATTCAAGGAAAAAATTGGTCTGGATGGAACGTCTACAGACTTTTCCATTTTTTCCCTAAGAAATGCAGTATAATAACTATTTAACATTTACATTGTATGAGGTAATTTAAATCATCTAGAGATGATTTCAAGTATATAGGAGGGATGAAGTTTATAGGTAGAAGGCTTGCCTAGCATGCACAAAGCCCTGAGTTCAAACCCAAGTACTGTTATTAGGTAGGGTGGTTCCTGCCTGTAATCCTCACATTTGGGAAGCAGAGGCAGGAGGATCAGAATTTCATGGTCATCTTTGGCTATATAGGAAGTTTGAAGCCAGAGTGGGCCACATAAGACCCTGTCTCAAAAATGAAAAAGAAAAGACAAAAAAAAAGCGTGAACATTTGAAGATATATTAGGCTCTATGCAAACACAATGCCATTTTTTTATATGAACGTGAACATCTGAAGATTTGATATCTCTAGGGGTCTTGGAATCGATACCTTAGGGAGACTGAGGGACAGTTGTGTCTGGTGATGCCCACAGGTATGGATGTAGAAGCGTGGAGGTGCAATGTTTGTGCAAAAGTACAAAGTGTACAGTAGTGTGAGGGGTTCCTGTGTTGTCATATAGGAACCTACCATCTCCTCTATGGAGTCTCTCTTGTCTCCTGCCCTTTCGTAAGCTCCAAAAGAGACTCTTGCCAAGTTACAGGCTGGTGACCTTGGACATGCCATCTTCCTCTTTGGTCCCAGGGTCCTGATCTCTGTATTCAAGGGAGGGGGCTAGCGTCCAGCTATGAGGTTATCTCCAAATGTTTGTAATGGGACACTCCTAGGGATGTCATATGGCTTACTGGGCATGTTGTGGGTGGGCCAGGATTAAATGGACTCATTAATGAGCGAACACTTTGTGAACTGGAAAGCACTGGGTAAATTTCAACAGACATTTACATAAGGTGTCATTATTGCTACCATTACTGGCTTAGTGAGTTCTCAGAGCCTGCCACTGGCTTGTGTGTGTTGGAGCTTGTATCTGTGTTTTAGAACTCTGTGACTGTGTGTATATTTTTTTGTGTGTGGATGTGTGTGTCTGAGTGTCTATTTTGGTGTATATGCATTTACAGTATGGGTTCTTGAGAGCTAATGAACTTGAATAAATCCACTGGACTAGGAATGGTGAAGCCTGAGTATAAAGCAAGTCTTCCAGAGGCCTAAAAGTACAGTCTACGGGAGGCAGAGGCAGGTGGATCTCTGTGAGTTCGAGGCCAGCCTGGTCTACAGAGTGAGTTCCAGGACAGCCAGAGATACACAGAGAGACCCTGTGTCAGAAAAAAAAAGTATAGTTTAAAGTCAGTTTCCTTCTGGGCCTCAGTTTCCTAAATTGATAAATGAAAGATTGGCTTGATGACTGGTAAGGAACATTCAGGTGATGGCATCCGAGTGAGCTTATGTCTCTGCACATGCATTTGCAGACCAAAAGAAAACTGGCATGATCATTCATTCATTCATTCATTCATTATGTTCCATCTGCCCAAAAGCCAGTGCTGGGTGCTCCTTGCATGCATAGGGGTGTAGTCCCTGACCTCAGTGGCTCTGCACAGACAGCATGGGTTTGGATGTCACCATATGCCCATAGGGACATTAGCCATCTGTGACTAAGTGTGTGATAAAGTAAATGTATATGTATCCACCCAGTGGGGCCAACTGGGGAGGCGGAACCCGTGCGTAAGGCCTCAAGGTTAAAACAATTTGTGTAATGCTGACTCTGCCAGGATGAGAAGCAGATGTCACGGCTGCAGGGAAGCTCCTTCAGTTCCAGCTTGGCCTCCCACCTCCCCTCGGCCAGCCCAGCCCAGCGTGAATCTCACATCTGGGCTCCTTCAAGGCAGCGCTATGCCTCTGCTTCCTCTTACCCTAGATGTCTCAGAAAGGAGACGGACTGCTCATCCCACCTTTCCAGATACTTCTCTTCCCAGGCCCAATCATGGAAATGACCTCTTGGGGGGTGTTGGAGAGATGAGGGTGCCCTACCTGTGGGCTTTTCCTCCCCAGAGGGAGGACCCAGAAACTTAGGATTTGTTTGAGAACTGTTATACCTTGCCCTGTTAGCTGGGAGCCTCCTGGTATAAGTCTTGGCCTCTCAGATTTGCCTACCCGTGCCAAGTCTTGTCAGGCCAGGTAAGCATAGTAGACATCTCATAATACTTCATGCCCTCCCCGGTTTGGTTGAAATGGCATTTGCTTGTGACATGGCATTCTCAGTACAGAATGTCAGCTCTCAAATAGACTGCTAGTTAGTCCGCTTTCCAATACTGTAACCAAGAGGACTGACTTAGAGAAAAGGTTGATTCTGCCTCATGGCTCCAGAGTTTCCAGTCCAAGATAGTGGAGAACTTGGTTCTGGAGTCTCTTAGAGACAGTGGCTTGTGGTGGAACACTTGGCAGAATAAAATGGCTCATCCAGTCCACCGGGAGGCAGAGAGGCCAGGCCCCAGGATCCCCTTCAAGGGCGCACACACACAGTGACATAAGCATCTCTCAGGCCCCACTTCCTAAGGGTGCACAGAACCGTCCAGTAGCACCACCTTGGGGACCAAAGCCTTTAATTAACTCGTGGCCTCTTAAGACACCAGAGCATCCTTTCTTCAGCATGTCCCACCGTCAGAGTATTTGTCTCTCTGTGGACTTCAGTATTTGTGTGAACTTTCTGTTGTCAAGGTATGCTCTGTAGGACCAGGGGCCTCTTCTGCCTTGCTACTGTCTGACTTAATGTCTGGCCCATCGAGGGTACTAATTATTTGCTGAAGATAATGGGAAGAGTGACCCAATTGTGTCTTCATGGGACTATTTATTTATTAGCAGTTTTATTTACTCTCTGTCTGTCTCTGTATGTGTGTGTGTGTTGTAGATCAGAGGACAACTTGCAGGAGTTGGTTCACTCCTTCCTCAGGTCATTGGGTTTGGAGACAAGCCCTTCTACTCGCTGGGCCATTTGACTCTTGGGTCTGCAAAGCCCAGGCCCACGTGATCCTTCTGCCTCAGCTGCCTGAATAGCTGTGGCTATAAGCCTGTCTTATCATGCTTCGTTCTTGTTGGGATTTAAAGTAAAAAGCAAGTATAATCCCTAAAGAGATTCTAGAAGCTGACCTGTCATTTTCCTTCTCTGTCTTTCTCAGGTGGCATCTGAGGATCCGAGTGGCACTAGGGGTCAGGGGCTATATATCACTGTGTCAGAGCTATAAGCACAATGAACACAGCTGTGGGTGAGAGGATTAGCTCAACCTCTGGCCGCTTTCTTTTTCTCCAGCTGCCTTTCTTGGGGACATTGCCCTGGATGAAGAGGACTTGAGGGCCTTCCGGGTGCAGCAGGCTACAGCTCTCAGACAACAAACAGCCCGAAGGTCGTCCATTAAAGCCGCAGGTACACCAGGAACAGGCTGGCTTTCTGTGTCCTTGACATGTGTTTCAGATTTGGGAAACAAGGATTTCTATCCCCCACTCCCACCCCCATTTTCAGCCCGGCCTTCCCAGGACAGAGGCCATGAACTTGAACCCAGCACAGGAGCATATCTTTATCCTTTCCTGTCAATAAATCCTGTCAATCAATGTTGACACCTGTGGGAACCAAAAGCCAGTATTTTTCTAGCGTACAGCTTACAAAGTGCTTTCAAAAGTATTATCCTACTTGACTGTCTCCAACCACCTTCAAGAGTGTCTTAGTTAGCGTTTATATTGCCATGGTAGACCATCACGAGGAAACAGCACTCAGGTCAGGCTCCATCACTGAGGGAAATCAGGACAGGGACTCAAGGCAGGAACCTGGAGACAGGAACTGAAGCAGAGACCACACAAGAATGCTGATCACTGTCCTGCTCCTGCTCCCTCTGACTTGCTCAGTTTGTTTTGTTTTTTTGGGGGGGGGCAGGTTATTTTTTTCAAGACAAATTTTCTCTGTATAGCTTTGGAGCCTGTACTGGAACTCGCTCTGTAGACCAGGCTGGCCTCGAACTCACAGAGATCCACCTGCCGCTGCCTCCCGAGTGCTGGAAAGGCTTGCACCACCACCACCCACCTCAGTTTGCTTTCTTTTCTTATATACCCCAAGACCGCTTGCCCAGGAGTGGCACTATCCACAGTAAGCAGGGCCTTCCTGCATCAATAATTAATCAAGACAGTACCCCAATTAAGAGTTCTTCTTCCCAGATGACCCTAGCTTGTGTGAAGTTGACAAAAATATCCAATCAGGATAAGGGGTGTCAGGACCACTCGTGTTTCTCAGAAGCCGAGCCTAAGCCACACAAAGGTAAAGTAATTTGCCCAGTATCACACACACAGTGTGTAGGTGGCAGAACTGGAACTAGGATTCAAGCCATTGTCTCCCAATCCATCAGCTATGCCCAATCCCACAGTTCTTCCTGGGTCTCCTGGTCCCAGTGTGTAAGCTTCTATGCATTTTGGGGGGCCATCCTCAGTAACTTCTTCAGTATCCCTCGCAAACTGTCCAAGACCCAACATTCACCTTTACTTTCAGTGTTCTGCCGTTCTTTGTCTAGTTAGTTTCTTTCCATACTTTTCCCACACAGAAAGGATTTAGTTATGTGTCCTAAAGCTGGGCTCAATGCTTTTTGTTTCCTGGTGGCCCAAGCACCTACCAACCTATGTATTATTGGTGATAGGGAAAAGAATGGCTGATTTGGCTTTTCCCAGCCTTCTTACTGCGATGCTGAGGGCAGTCTCACATCAGGATGGCGCTGGACTGTGGTTCAGAAAACCTGCATGGAACTCTCCATTGCACGAGCGAGGGATTCCTATTGAGGTTCAGTTCTGGGCATACTGGAGTGTGCCGGGCCATCTCCCCTGTTCCACAGGAGGGCTGATTCTGGTGTGAGCAATTTGGGGGTTATAAACCAACTATCCAAGAGGGCAGTTGGCATCCAAGGGTAACCTGGTGTCTCAGGGACAAGAGAAGTTTACAGGACCCCAGTGGAGACCAGAGGGACTGGCACAGGGGAATGTCTCACTAGGGTCTGCTGCCATCTCAACAGGTGATTTGGGGCAAAACTTTGGCCTTCAGATACAGGCGGTGGCACTTGCCCCAATGCCAGAGAACTGCTGTGTCCCGAAGCCCGGAGACATCACATAACTCCATTCTTCATTGGCGTGGAGGCTTCTTAGACAAAAGGGGACATTTTCCAAACCTTGGTTCGAGTCCTCCTCGTCCCTGGGAAAGGAATACCTCCTTGTCTTCGTTTGGAGACCTAGCCCAGTCTTGCTCTCCGTGGCAGTTTCAGCTACTTAGAGCACAGCCTCAGCTGTCATAGAACTTCATAGTTATGTCACCTACTCACCGTGAAGAATGAATTAGCAAATAATGAGTCATTGCTCCTAGGAGAAATGCAGGCTCCCACCAGCCTTTGGTTACAGTCATCACTATAGGACCACATTTTATGTGTGTTTCTCTTAAAGGCACCTTATTTAATATAAAGTTAGTTCATTAACACTGAACTCATGGCTAGCAGCATTGACTTCAGCCAGAACAAACTTACTGAATGTGGGCATTTCTTAGTAAAATGCATTCCAGCTTTGTTTTGTTTTGTTTCTGTATGCGTGTGTGATAATGTGGGGTGAACCTGAGGCCTCCTGCATGCCAGCCCAGCATTTTACCACTGAGCTACGTGCCTAGCTCCATTGTTTTGTCTGGTTTTTCAAGACAGGGTTTCTCTGCATGGCCCTGGCTGTCCTGGAACTCTCTGTAGACCAGGCTGGCCTTGAACTCAGAGATCTGCCAGTCTCTGCCTCCCAAGTGCTGGGATTAAAGGTGTACGGCACCACTGGCCTGGCTGCCTAGCTCCATTTTTACTTCTTAATTTTAGATAGGGCCTCTTTTAGTTGTCCAGGCTGGCGTTAAACTCACTGTAGAACTCAAGCTGGCCTTGAACTCATAACTCTCCTGCCTCAGCTTCCCCAGGAGCTGGGTGACAGACAGGTCTGCATCACCAAGCAGGGCTCATAGCCCAGCTTTTTTGCCTTGGGAACACAAGAAAGCACAGGAGCACTTTGCTTAGGAGCCGTTTTAAACAGCCAAATTAAAAAAGAAATACTTGAAAAGTGTCGCTCGGTTTACCTAAGAAAGGACATTTGTTTATAGTGTGAGGGGTGAAGCAGGCAGGCGGAATTCCTTGGCTGGGAATGTGTACCCATTGGACCTTTTTACTGCCCTGTGCATGTCCAGGGATGATCATGGAAGCCTGACAGTATTGATCTGAGAACTGCAAATAAGTTTTTAACAAAGTAGGCGAATGTAGATCCAGAATCTACAACCAGCAGAATGGGTTCCATCCATTCCGCCTCCCCCACTCTTGCTGGCCACTCACTTGCTACCACTGACTACTCTTTCCTCCTTCCCAGGAAACTCTTCGGCCCTGGGTAGTCAGAGCACTAGCGGGCAGCCTCAGAGGGAAACCAGGGGCAGATGGAGAGGCAGGCCTCGGAGCAGGCGGGCAGCGACGTCCAGACCAGAGCGAGTGTGGCCCGATGGGGTCATCCCCTTTGTTATTGGAGGGAATTTCACTGGTGAGTGTGCTGCTGTGAGTGAGCCTGCACCTGACCTTGGCCTTTTTACCTTTGGCCTGTCCACAGCCTCCTGAGCCAGGCGGTGTGCCTGCAGAGTGGCTGTGACACTGTCTCAGTGGGTGGAGGTGCCTCCCAGCTTACTTGATTGACAAATGACAGCCTGGCTTCTATCCTTCCGCAGGCAGCCAGAGGGCCGTCTTTCGGCAGGCCATGAGACACTGGGAGAAGCATACCTGTGTCACCTTCTTGGAGCGCACGGATGAGGACAGCTATATCGTATTCACGTATCGACCCTGCGGGTGAGCAGGAACCCCTGGACACTATACCCTTGGTGGCGATCCCCAGCCAGATTCTGCCCTAGGCACTCCTGCTGCCCTCAGCTGGGCCTGCTCGCCCCCTCTTCCTGCTATGGGCATCTCCCATTGATCTGGCTCTGACCCTGGCATACAGCCTGTGCATTGGGTGCTCAGGGCCATCCCCACCCCCTCTGCACCCCTGCATACTCCCCCCGGCAGCCTGGCCCGGCCCCTGAGTGGATGCACTCCCCCAGCTCGGGACCACCCCCCTGAGCTGGCCCCGCCCTCCAGGTGCTGCTCCTACGTGGGTCGCCGAGGTGGGGGCCCCCAGGCCATCTCCATCGGCAAGAACTGTGACAAGTTTGGAATCGTGGTCCATGAGCTGGGCCATGTCATTGGCTTCTGGCACGAGCACACGCGGCCCGACCGGGACCGCCATGTCTCTATTGTACGCGAGAACATACAGCCAGGTACACACACCCCAGGGGTTGCATCCCATCCTCGGGCTTAGGGAACTGCTTGGGGGTCTGGCCCAGGTCCTGGACATAGGGGTCAGGCTGAGTAGCCAGATGCCAGCACTCCTGATGAGAAGGTTGAGCGCAGCCAGCTTGTCCCTGGATATCCCCACGGGCTTATGTCTTTACCTGTCCTTTGCTAGTTCTGTCCTTCCTGCTTCCTGTCTGTGGTCTCCTCACCCTCCCCCTTCAGCAAGTTCTCCAGTCTCTTCTCCTGGAAAGGACTCCTCTATAGCCTGTCTCCTTTCCCCTCTAAATCCTTTTCACCTTCAGATAGACAGCCCCTCTCAGGTACAGGGACTACACAGGCCACTCCCTCCACCCGACCCCCACTTTTCTCACGTTCTTTGCAGGGCAGGAGTATAACTTCCTGAAGATGGAGGTTCAGGAAGTGGAGTCCCTGGGAGAGACCTATGACTTTGACAGTATCATGCATTATGCCCGGAACACGTTCTCCAGGTGAGAAATGGCCTGGGCCTTGCTCAGGGTAGCCCAAGCTGGCATGCCTTCTGAAAGCCATTCCCTTGCTGATTTCTTAGTCTCTGCCCTGCCCTGTCCTCTGGGTGCCTGCAGCCCCTAAACAAAGGGCTTGTGGCTGTGGCTGTGGCTGCCCTAGTAGCCTTTCCCATTAGTGCAGCTGGCAGACCCCAGGCTTTGCCCATTGCTGTGTGAAGCAAGCATTTGTGGATGAGAAGACAGAAATACTGAGTTCACAGGTCCTGCTGTGTGGGGTCTCCAAACTGTGCCAACCCAAAGGAGCCGAGCTTGTCTCTCATCTGCCACGAGCGTACATTTCTTTCTCCTGTGATTCCCGGGGGTTCGCCTCTTTCTAGTTGTCTGCCCCTCCACATTTGTTTTCATTTTGCAGTACTAGGACTCGAACCCAGGGTCTTGTGCATACTAGGCAAGTGGTGTACCCCTGGCTTATAGCTCCAGCCCCATTGTTTATTTATTTATTAGTGATTTTGTTTTTATTTTATGTGCATTGGTGTTTTGCCTGTATGTGTGTCTGTCAGGTCCCCTGGAACTAGAGTTACAGACAGTTGTGATCTGCAATGTGGGCGCTGGGAATTGAACCTGGTCCTCTGGAAGAGCAGGCAGTGCTCTTAACCACTGAGCCATCTCTCCAGCCCCTAAGTTTTATTTTTGAGAGGGGGGTCTTACTAAGTTACCCAGACTGGTCTTGAATTTACTATGTGACCCAGGCAGAGTTCGAACTTAGAATTCTTTTTCTTTTCCTTACATTTATTAGTTTGTGTGCATGTGTGAATACACATGCCACACGGCACCTCGTGGAGGTCAGAAGAGAACTTGCAGGAGTTCTCCTTCCTTCCACAATGTGGGTTCTGGGGACCGAACTCCGTTTAGCAGGCATGGTGGCAAGTGCCTACTCACTGAGCTGTCTCGCTGTCCTGCAGACAGGCTGTCTTGCTTCAGCCTCTCAAGTAGCCTCTTACAGACTAGGACTGGCTTTGTCTGCTTTGTGACTGGCTAATTTGAACAAAGCTCGGCCCTTTCCTTGCTCTGGTCCCCCTTGTCAGTTCACAAGATACCTCCTTAACCAGGGCCCGATGTGAGAAGACCCTCCTCCAGGTCTGGGGAAGCGACCCCCTCCTCACACCCCTCCCTCGACTGCCCTTCCTGTACCCCTATCCCTGTCCGGGCGGTAGCCCTTCTCTCTTCTTCTCTGAGCTCCCCTAGACCCATTCTTCCTGCTCTGGGCCTGGGAATGGAGACCAGGGAAGAAAGTGAACTCATTCACCCCTCCACCCCCACAGACCCTCCTTCCATTTCCCATCATACCCACACCCCTTGCTGGGCCCTGCCCAGCTGGATGTGAGTCAGGGACCCTGGGGATGGGGAGAGCTGCTGTCTCCACTTTGTTCTGCTCCTCTGCTGTGGAAACACAGAGATGAGCAGGAAGGAGTTGGGAAATAGGGGACACTGTGCCCTGAGAGCTGGCCGGCCACTGTGGAAGCTGCCCGTCGGCCTCGGTCCAATCACAGCCATGTTAGAAGGCTAGAGTTGACTCTAGGAAGTCAAGAGAGAAGTTGACTGAGACTGAATCATCGTTTGAGGGCTGGAGGTGGGAACTGGGTGGCGTTGCAGAGATGGCAAACAAGGGCCCAAAGCTCTCCCAGGGCTGCAAGTTGAAGCCAGTTTGAACATCAAGGGCCTAGGTCCTTGGTCCTCAAAGCATTTCTGGGGCTCCCCCCCAGCTCCTGTGGTACAGCTGCCACGGAAGAGGGTGGCTGCTGGTCAGTGGGCAGCTTAATGACAGGGTGAGACATCTCCACCCTTCCCTGACCCGGCCGAGGAATGTCTGGGTCCTGGCAGTGCCATGCCCTGTGGCTGTAGATGAGCACGCTACCCTTCTTCTTCACCCACCTTCCAGAAGACTCAGGTCCTCAATCTCCTCATGTCCTTCTCAGGGGCATCTTCCTGGACACCATCGTTCCCAAGTACGAGGTGAATGGGGTGAAGCCTTCCATCGGCCAAAGGACCAGACTCAGCAAGGGGGACATTGCTCAGGCCAGGAAGCTCTACAAATGCCCAGGTTAGAGCAGGGAAGGGAGCGACCAGGAGGTATGGAGGGTAGAGTCCAAAAAGGCAGGGGCCAGGGCCTAGGACCAGCTAGAAAGTCACGGCTGTAAGTCTTCAGAGAAGAGTGTTGGGAAGGACGGACAATAAGGAAGGACAGTGTTCCAGTTAAGGACCAGACTGGAGCTCGGCTAGTAGGTGGCGGGCCTAGAAGAGGGAGGATGAGTAGGGGCAGCAACTAGCCTCTCTCCTGGACAGTGAGGAGGAGGTGAGGCCCACCAGAAGAGCTTGACCTGAACTCTGCAATCCATGTTGCCTTGACAACAGGGCATCTGGTTACCCTGGCAGCACTAGACCAGGGAAGTGGGATGGTTTATGCTTGTATGTAAGGAGGAGGGGGTACATCTTAAAGGGACAGAACCCCTCTTTTCAGCCACTCATGTCTCCCTTATGGGTTCTAGAGCTCAAGGGTGAGCCAGAGACGGGGGTCTGGTACCTGCAGTCAGCAGCCTCGTTATTTTTTTGATTGACAGCCTGTGGCGAGACCCTCCAAGACAGCACCGGCAACTTCTCCTCCCCTGAGTTCCCCAACGGCTACTCTGCCCACATGCACTGTGTCTGGCGCATCTCCGTCACGCCTGGGGAGAAGGTAACTGTGATGGACCACCTGTCTGAGTCTTCCTTCCTCTATGGGGACCCCAGAAGTGGGAGAACATCTCCCTTCAGGAGCCTCAGCCCAGGGAGTTCTGATCCAAGGGTGACCTGTCTGGTCACTGGCATGAATGCGTTAAGTATGCAATGAGGGGGGGCTCCCACCAGTTCTGGCCTCGCTCTGTCCCCCTCCTTCCGATGAGCTGTACATCTGTGCTAATCTGTGTTGCTATGTACAGTTACCATGTAGTTCTCTTGTGGTTGTCTAACTCTTCTTGAGTGCTTTTTAAAGTGCTTGTCACATGGCTCCTCTTTTAATTTTCATGGCTAGCCTAAGTCTTCATTTTGCAGAGGAGGAAACAGTTCACAGGAAGATGAATTAAGTAACTTGCCCAGGTCATACATACAGTTAACAAGGACTTTCCTGGGATGCCTTGGGTGGCCTTGGGGGAACCACTCAGGCCCAGCCCTGGGCTTTCTCCTCGGTGTCATCAGAGTTGGAGTCAGGGATTTCCAAAGGGCCCTTCTCAATGCTCACAGGCTGTGGTCCTGAGAACAGTTAAGAGCAAGGCAAATGTCTCCAGCCCTGCTTCTGGTCATGGCTGTCTTTCCCACCCTTACTGTCTGGGATCCTTAGGTCCTGGCTCTGCCTGCTGCTCATGTGTGTGAGCAGCGTAGAACCAAAAGCGTGAGGGGCCAAGAGCTTGCCTAGTGCAGCACCCCTCTGTGTGGTTGATTAGCCTGAGGTGATGAGAGTTTGGGACTTTCCTTACTGTTCTGTTCTGTTCTCTTGCCAACTCTTTTGTTTGTTTCTTGTTTGTTTTTCAAGATAGGGTTTCCGCAGCTCTGGCTACCTAGGAATTCAATCTGTAGACCAGACTGGCCTTGAACTCAACAGAGATCTGCCTGCCTCTGCCTCCCAAGTGCTGGGATTAAAGGCGCTCGCCACCACCGCCCGGCTCTTGCCAGCTCTTAAAGCTACAAAGCCTCCTGGAGAAAGGGGGAGCTTCCATCCCTGAAAACCCTCAGGGCCTCTGAAGAGCAGTTCATTGTAACTTACCTCCTGTTTCCCAGACAGTGCTCCAGTGCAGGAAGGCCACTCTCCTCCCTTTTTAAAAATGACATTACATGCAGCCGGGCAGTGGTGGCACATGCCTTTCAATCCCAGCACTCGAGAGGCAGAGGCAGGCGGATCTCTGTAAGTTCGAGACCAGCCCCAGCCTAGTCTACAGAGCAAGTTCCAGGACAGGCTCCAAAGCCACAGAGAGACCCTGTCTCGAAAAACCAAAAAAAAAAAAAAAAATTACATTACATGCATGGGTATGTGTCCCTGTGCATACAGGTGCCCGAGGGGCCAGAGGCATCAGATTCTTCTGGAACTGAAGTTGGGAGGTGGGAGCTGTCTGATAAGGGTGCTGGGAACCAAACTTGGGTCCCCTACAAGAGCAGAGACACAAATCCAGCCCCTCTTCTGACTTCTTAGGCTCACACGTGGGCTTGTCACATGGCGTCTTGATTTCTCAGCCAGCCCTGGGCCTTTTGTGCTCCTCATATTTTTATTGTTCCCAAGAGTGAGCTGGTACATAATTGGAATTTTCCAATAATCCCATAATTGGAACATGGTGTTTAATTTGGTGTTACTGTTTTTTCATGGAGCCTTCCAGCACCTTGTGCAAGAGGGTTTAGAATCAAGGGTCCCACTGTCCAGCTGGACACTAACTGGCCTCTCAGCTCCGCCATTTCCCATTGGATAGCTCTGCCATCTGAGACTCTGTCCTGAGCTTTATTCAGAATGTGAATCAGAAAACAGGCCAAAGTGGGTCTAAGATCTCCCTCCAATTGCCATCGACCCTAAGCTGCAAGTTTCCACCAAGTCTTGATGTCCAGCTACAGGCCACTACCTGATGGCAACAGGCACTCCTCAGGAACCTCTGTGGTCTTTCCCTAGCATAGGAACCTATCCGGCAGTGATGGATACAGAGCTGGAATGTGTTACTGAATCACACCCACTGTCCGACAGTTGGGAAAAATCCCTTCAGAAAGGAAGAGAAATGTCCTCAGCAATGGGCCTTGTTTCTGTGCACCGTGACCCGCCCCCCCCGCCCCCCCCACGCATCCCTAAGCACTTCTTTCCTAAGTAGCCGCAGACTGTCTCTTTAATTATGGATTGACGGTCAGCTCTATGGTTTGCAGTTCCCAGAATCTGCTCCTGACCCCTCTCCACAGGCACACACACGCAGATACACACATACACCCCTGAAACTTGAGAACGCTTTTGCTGTGAGCTGATCGTACTCACAGATCACATCTGTGAGTTATTTGACTGACCTCTGATGTCATCTGTGAAAGCCTAGAGACAAATGTCAACTTAAGAGCTCCTTACTCTCCTGTCTGTCTGATTGGACAGCGGCTTTCCTTTGCTTTCCAGATAAGGTGTGATTTTGTTTTTGCAGCTTGAAGATCATGCTTTCGTGTGACAGAGCCTTATTGAGAATTTGGTAATTGTGTTATCTCTCTCTTAATTGGCGGACTGCCATCTTCCCTCAAAAGCGATCTCGTCCCTTGTTCTTCTCATTCCAAATCTCAAAATTGCAAGCCTTTCTGCTGTTTTTGAATAGGCTGGGCCCTGGCTGCCTCCCCAAGGGTCTCTACTACTTAAGTCTTTGGAAATCTTATCCACAAGTATGAATAATAATAATAATAGCTAACAGTTATCGAGCTTATGATTAGCCGAGCGTGTGTTCAGTGATTTCTGTGTGTTATGGTTTTATTTCGGTTTGGTTTTTTGAGAGAGGGTTCCTCTGTGTGCCTTTGGAGCCTGTCCTGGAACTGGCTCTTGTAAACTAGGCTGGCTCCGAACTCACAGAGATTCGCCTGCCTCTGCCTCCCAAGTGCAGGCATGCGTCACCACCGCCCAGCGTTGTTACTGTGTGTGTGTGTGTGTGTGTGTGTGTGTGTGTGTGTGTGTGTGTGTGTGTGTGTGTGTGTGATGGGAATCAAACCCAGGGTTAGCTAAAGGCTTTACTGAACTGTAATCCCCAACCTGGATTGTGCTTTTTAATTAGCATGATGGTATTTAGTCTTGGTACTGACATGGTCCCTGTTTTGCTTATGAGAAAGTGAACTTAGAAAAAAATACCTGTCCAAGGTCACATAGAAGCTGGATTTGGATGCACTGGTCTGTGATTGCACTGCTGCTCTGTTCTGAGGCCCTGTTGTAGCATTTCAACAATTCTGGCAAACCTGTAAGCCTACTAAGAGCGGGGATGTGTCAATGCACAAAAGAACCTGGTCCTTGAGTAGCAGTCAGGATAGAGCATGGCTTTCTTTCCTGGTCAGGAGTGGGACTCAGTCATCAGGAGTGAGGCCAGGTGGCCTCGATCAGCTTTCTCCCCAGCAGTTTCTGACTGAATGGGCTGGCTCTTAGTCTCTCGAGTGGTCTCAGGGCCCTGGTCCTCCCTGAGCTGTAAGTCCTGCATAATTTCCAAAAGACCTTCAACCCTTTTCAGAACCCTGCTCAGAGCTCCAGGACAAGAAGTGGATCCAAAATAGAAGTCATAAATGCGCCAGTGCATGGTTGTAGAAATGCATCAATTACAAAATGGTAAATCCAGCCTAGCTCCGTGGCGCTTGCCTTTGATCCCAGCACTGGGAGGCAGAGGCAGGCAGATCTCTACATAGTGAGTTTCAGGACAGCCAGGACTACTTTGTAAAACCTTGTCTGAAAACAAAACAATAACAACAAAAAATAAGATGGCACCCTGGAGACATGACCCTCTGGAGGCTGCTACTTTCATAATAATCACCATTTTCTCTTATTCTTGATCTGTATCTCACTTTACAGTTGTAGGCCCTGGATTTGTTGTTAGAACAATTTTACTCCAAGCAATGAATCAGGTGTGTGACGTGTGTAGTCTCTTGATGCCCATAGACATCTTCAAGCTTGTCACTGTCACCTCTACTGTGTAGACGAGAGAATGGAGGCTCTGGCATGTAAATGTGACCTGGGTATTCTAAACTGTGTGACTCCCAAGTCTGTCCTTTCAACAGTAGCCCTTAAATAAAGCCCCTGCCTGAGCGGATGGACTTTGACATCAAATCTGGTTGCTGGGAGGTGCTACTCTAGTGCTTAGCTCATGGCCAGCAGTGTGGATGACAGTCCCTCCTTGGCACGTCATGAGTATGTTATCTTCGAGAAAGAGTTGCTTCAAGAGCTGGGAGGTGGTGGCGCACGCCTTTAATCCCAGCACTCGGGAGGCAGAAGCAGGTGGATCTCTGTGAGTTTGAGGTCAGCCTGGTCTACAGAGCAAGTTCCAGGACAGCCAGGACTATTACACAGAAAAACCATGTCTCAAAAAAAAAAAAAAAACCAAAACGAAACAAAAACAAAACCACAAAAAGCCTTCTGGTGGCCCAAGTACCTGTCAATGCTCATGTACTTAGCAGCTGGCCTTAGGACTTGGCAGTGTTTCCCAAGTAGTGAAGTAATCTGTGTCTTTGTTTTCCTCCCTGCAAAATGGGCCCAGTGATTTGTGGGTTTATATGAGGATTGAAGGAACTCATATTCAGAAAGAGCTAGAACAGTAGGATGCGTAGAGACATCTTAACAAAGGCCGTGGTTGCCTTCTCGGTATTCCCACTGGTTCGATGGGTAAGTGCCAGTCGGTTTCCCCGATGCCCTGCTTTTCTCTCTCTACTTCCGGGATTCTGATCTGGACCACTACATATTTCAAAATGTCTTAAACAGCTTAGAATGGCTGCAGGACTAGAATCCCACCTACTTGGAAGTCAGAGGCGTGAAGCTTTTAAGTTCAAGGCACGCCTGGGTAACTTGATGAGACCTTGTCTCAAGATAAAAAAAAAAAAAAAAAAAAAAAAACCCGCAAGAAGGCTAGCATGTGCGAGGCACGGGATTCAATCAGTCCCCGGTACTGCGAAGACTCAAGTAAACTGAATTCTAGAAGTGAAGTCCAGGCTTGCTGTCTGCCCACCTTGCACCAGATGGTGATGTAAGCTTTACTCATCTCATTCCCCCTAAGCCCCGGGTGGCAGGTCCTATGACCCACACACAGATAAGGAAAACAGTACCAAGGAATTCAGTGGCGTGTCTCACGTTGTGGGGTGAGGCCACCGTGAAGCCAGTGAGTGGTCTTAGGGGTGACGTGGTTCATGGCCTCATGCAGCTCCTCTCCAAGAGAGTTCTTCCCTGAGATCACCACCATGTGTGAGGGGACCTCTTCACAGATGGCTACACTGTACCTTACTTGGCCCCAAATGTCTCCAGTGCAGCTACTGAGACCCTGTCCAATCTGTAGACAAATATCCGGAGGCTTAAGGAGCTAAAGGCCCCAGTCCTCAGCTGGGAAATAGCAGAGCTGGCCAGATTTCCTTTGGCAAAGGGCAGTGCCCCTGCCACCAGGGCACAGCTGTGTCCACATGACAGAAGTTAGTACAACTCTTAATTAGACACCTCTGGTCTCAATATAGCCACTGCTGTGCCCCCCTCAAGGATGCTACTGACCACCAACACAGGTCTCTCTGCCCCTCCCCCCAAATCAGGTGACCTCTGTCTGTCCATCCCCTTGGGAGTTCTTGGGTGGACCCTCTGGGGTTCTCCCCTCTGGGTGTGGTGACCTTGGAGTCTGAGGGAAAGTAGTTGTTTGTTCTTATTCCAGCTGGTGAGCAGAAAGAAAAACTGGCAGCCCAGGGGGCCGTCTGCACGAGGGGCAGAGGGTGGGAGCGTGGGAGTCGGGGCGCTGAGCCTCAGCTTTCCTCATCCCTTCCTCCATCTGGCATTCCGCGAAGGATATTTTTGTCATTCGTTAGATATATAAAAATAACATGTGCATGATATAAAATGCCTGAACAGTCCATAAACACAATGTAAAAAAATGAATATTCTCCTCCTTAATCTTTTATATCCCACTTTTCAACAGGGACTAAGCACGAGGAATGCTTTGATGTGTGTGTCTATGTGACACACATAAAGCCAAAGGGACTCACATTCACATAATGGATTTCTGCAGTTCGCCTGGCGCTTCACAGTAAATCCTGTCCTTGCTTTGGGTCAGCTTGTATAGATTTTACCCCATCTATTTTTACGGCTGCTTACCCTCAGTCCGCTTCTGTCTCTCTCTCTCATTCTCAGAGATAAGGTTTCTCTGTGTAGCCCTGGCTGTCCTGGGACTCACTCTGTCGACCAAGCAGACCTCGAACTCAGAGATCCACCTGCCTCTGCCTCCCAAGTGCGGGGACTAAAGTCCTGCGCCACCCCCCACCCCCCAAGCTGTCTTCATTTCTCTTTATGTAATTTTTCAACTACCCCTTGCAGGACTCTAGTGAAGAACAGTTGATGTTAAGTTTTCATTATTACCCAAAATGCTTCAGTGGACATCTTTATACTTCCATCTTTATACATTTAGGCAAGTCTGCCTGAAGAATCCTAAGAACAAAACTGTATTTGAGAGATAGTTTTTAAGTACCTACTAAGTGCCACCTGTGCAGATTTTGTGCCACAAATGAGATTTCTGCCTGCGTGGGTTAGCGTTTCCATGTTGGAGGAGAAACAGAAAGAGTGAAATCAGAAAGTCCCCAGGAGCAGGAGATGGTGATGCGTGCTGGGGAGCAATCAGCAAGGAGAGTGACTCACATGGGATTTTCAGACTTCATTCCTGGCAGGCATTTGGGGGCAAAAACCAGCAGGAAGTGAGGAAGCTCCTGCAGGCTTCTGGCGAGAGCTTCCAGCTGTATGTACAAAGGTCCTGAGGTAGGCGTGGTGTGTTTGAGGATGAGCGTGGTCCACGTGGCTGGAGCCTCGTAAGGAGGAACGGTGGGAGACAGGGTCAGACGTAGTAGATGAGATGGAGAAAGGCCTTTCAAAGTGAGGATGTCGGAGTTTATTCTGAGTTATACATCTGTGACGCGTATTAAAGGATTCTGAGCAGAGGTGGGTATGATCAGATATATGTAATAAAAACTACTCAGTGCTGTGCTTCAGGCAGGGCAAAGCGAAGAGCAAGGACTTTGGAACTAATCCCAGACAAAAGGCTGATGGTGGGACTAGGATGGACGGATGATCAGAAGTGGCTGGAAGACAGAAGAGAGGTAAGAGCTTGGGGATGAAAGGTAGACTTAGCCTAGCAGCGCCAAGGCCCAGTGGGTAGGTATAGCATGGCGTCCCAAGTGACACAGTCACATGCACAGGCAGACAATGATCTGGATGGGACCAGCTTGTAGTTTTTAGGTGAGAACAGTGAGCTGGAAGAGGAGTGTGAGTGGGGAGTTCACACCATGGCAGTTGAGTGTGAGGAGGTGCCTGTGAGCGCTAGCTGTGGATTCGCTTTGAAGGCTACCCTGCCAGCCCTTAGCTACTTCCTCCATGGGAGGATTTGGTCATTTTTCTAAAAGGGATGAGTTGGGTGGAGGGGCTTGTGCTTTTAAAACAGAGGCAGGTGAATGGATCTCTGTAAGCCTTGTCTACACACAGGGAGTTCCAGACCAACCTGGGGTGTGTGACACTGTGGGTCCACGGGAAGAGTTAAAATGCATTTGCAGCTTCACCCTTGGAAAGTGCTGACGTTAGTAATGATGGCAGCAACAGCTTTCCATAATAATCGCAAGTAAATGAGCGCAACATAGGATTCACTTTTCAAAAATACAGTCTCATTCAGAGACATCTCTGGTCACTACGAGTGATGAAACTCGCATGAATCAGTAAGAAAGAAAAGCAGGGACTGTGGATGAAGGAGTGGGGCAAGGAGGAGTCGTAGAAATGCCTAGAGTCTCAAGGCGTTGAAGGTCACAGTGAGGACTGCTGGCAGCAGTGTGAGCTTGGAAAGATGGACTGCGGAGATGGGGTCCTGGGAGTGGAGACTGTGGAAGGGGCACGTGCTTATTAGTGAGCCTAGGGCATTATGTGCTGGGTGTGGCTCAGAGGGATAAAGAGAACCAGACAGACGGTGTCCTGGAACTGAGAGGTCAGAAAAAAGGACTGACGAGGTGGTGGCTACAAATCACCCGGAAGGGCTGGCAAGACGACTTGCCCACCAAGTCTGTCAACTTGATTCTGATGCTTGAAACCCACATGATGTCATGAGAAAGCCAGTTTTCTGAAAGTTTCCTCTGACCTCCATGTACCGGTACATACGCACACTAAGTAAATAAACAAAAAGCATCCACACCCTGCACTGACAAAGCTGGCTTGGGAGAATGCCCAGGAAGCAGTTCTTTGACCAGGCACCTGTTGACAGTGATACAGACATTGGGTGCTGGTGCCTGCCGTGGAATCTCTCATTCTAAGCTTGCCATCAGCATCTAACTCTCCACTAGCGCCTTGTCCCTTCTTTAGCACAAAAACCCACTAGCTGAGTGTTCACCATACATAACCCACAGGTTGTATCAAACCTGACCCTGGAACCTTGAGAGCACAGAGGACTTGGGGATCCTTCTAGACTTTTCCAAGCAAGTAGATTTCCTTAAGCTTCTGCCTTTTCTTTCTTTTTTCTTTCTTTCTTTCTTCTTCAAGACAGGGTTTCTCAGTAGCTATGGAGCCTGTCTTGGAACTCGCTCTGTAGACCAGGCTGGCCTCGAACTCACAGAGCTCTGCCTGCCTCTGCCTCTGCCTCCCAAGTGCTGGGATTAAAGGCATGTGCCACCACCACCCCACAAGTCACTGCTTTGAAAGAGCCACTGGTCTGGGGGGGCTGGAGAGATATAGCTCAGTGGTTAAGAGCATATGCTGCTTTTGCAGAGGATCCAAGTTTGATTCCCATCACCTACGTGGGGTGGTTTACAGCCACCTGTAACTCTGGTTCCAGAGGCTCATGCTTTCTTCTGGCCTCTGGTACACATACATATATTGAGTCACAAAATGATATACATATATTAAACTAAATGAAAAGAAAAAAAAACATTTTTAAGACAGTGTTTTACTGGGTGGTGGTAGTGTGCATCTACAGTCCCAGCACTTGGGAAGCAAAGGCAGACAGATCTCTGTGAATTTGAGGCCAGCCTGGTCTATAGAGTGAATTCCAGGACAGCCAGAGATACAAAAGGCAATCCTGTCTTGACCTCCCCCCCCCAAAAAAAAGACAGTGTCTCTCTATGTGGTTAGTCCTGGCTGTCCTAGAATTCATTCTGTAGACCAGACTGGCTTCAGGCTCACAGAGATCCTTCTGCCTCTGCCTCCCAGTTCTGGAACTAAAGGTGTGTGCCACTACACTGCCTCTAAAGTAAAAAAAAAAATTTTTTTTTTAATTCTCCATCATGTTTATAGAGCATTGAGACTTACCAAGGGGCTGTGGCAGGTGTCAAGTCAGTAGTACGGCAGTGTGATCCTTTCTGCCTCCAGGGACTACTGTGGTGTCAGAGGCTGTCGTGTGAGCTGGGTGACATCAGGGAGATTGTATGGTTGGCCTTAGGACTTAGCAGGAAATATAGGCTGATTCAAACCCAGGTCCTTGGGCTGGAGTTTACACTTTTTTCTGCACAATCTTTTTCATACATCTGCCATCCCATTCATAAACTCCCTGAGGGCAGAGACATAACATTAAATCCTTCCATGAGAGGGACCTGTAACCTGATAACTACTCCCTGCAGATACCGCGCCCCTTCCCGGAATCAGGGCCCAGGGAGTTTGTATGATTAGTGTCTCAACCTACTTCCTGGCCCCTTCTTTCCCGTCTCAGGCCGCCCCCTCCCCCAGTACCCTCACACCATTCTGGGCCGTTCTTAGCCCTGCCCTCTTCCATTGTAAGGACATCATGGTTTATACTGATGGTGAGAGAACCTGATTGGTTATTTAACCCAGGGAAATAGCCCTGTACTGGTGTAGAGAGTGCAGGCAGTGAAAGCCATGACCTCTCCTGGGTGTTTGCGATGGGAGCAGTAGACAGGTGTTTTCAGTTAGACTGATGAGGGCTGTGTGGGAACAATGCTGACTGTGGCCGGTGCCGGTTAGCTCTCACTCCCGCCAGGGGCAGGTCCAGAGTGGGAGCAATGTAACCTTCTCTTCTCACCCCTTATCGCTTTCCCTAGATCATCCTGAACTTCACGTCCATGGACCTGTACCGTAGCCGCCTGTGCTGGTATGACTATGTGGAGGTGCGTGACGGCTTCTGGAGGAAGGCGCCCCTCCGAGGTAAAGGGCACTGGCCACTCAGCATCCTCAGCACCCTGGTTCCTTGTTGGAACCTTCAGTGGCCCAATACCCTAAGGGGGTGACATCCTAATATGAGACAAACTACACCTGGTATGAGACAAACTACAGGCCCTGGTGTAGTTTGTCCTGGCTTGTTCCATCACTAACTAGTGCTGTGACAGTGGGTGACTTCTGTCTGTGGTCCAGACTTCCAGTTCTTACTACAGACTTTTGAGATACCCTCTAAAGATGCTATTAAAGGTTGGGGGAGACCCAGGAGCACACAGAAATGTCTGTTTTGCACATCCCATAGCTCCAGGCTCACACCCTCACTGGGATTTTCTTGATCTACAGGGCTTTAAACCTAGTAGGGCAGGCCCTTGACCCACCTTGATAACTGTAGGCTTAGGACAGTTGCCTGGCCCTCTTTGGACAAGATACTTTGTCACTAATAGTGTGTGTGTGCATGAAGTGAGATAAAGGGGGTCAAGGCCACAGGACAAATCTAGGCATAGTAGTGCCATACTTCCAACTTTGGGGAGGCCAAGGCAGAAGGATCCTGAGTTTGAGAATAGCCTGGGCTACATAGTAAGACTCTATCTTAACAAAAACAAAGAAACAAACAAAGCACCCCTGGACAAAGAAGCAGCTCGGTAGGCGTAGAATTAAAGCGAAAAGGACATCTGCACCGAGCCTGAGGTGTTGTGTGACACTGTTCATTGCCCATCTGCACACAGTCTGATGTGATTCAGGGCTCCTCATCCTCGATGTCTTTGCCCCATAGTCTGTGGGGCAGCAGCCAGATGCTGCCAGACAGTCATCTCTTCACTTCCATTGCTGATCTTCCAGCCTGTCGGTCACCCAAAGCAGCTGACATTACAGCGTTCCCTCTGCAGTGGATTAGGTCTCCAAGGGTACACTCTCGTTCTCGGAACTGACATTCCTAGGCAAGCACCTACCTCTTGTCTCTTGCTGAAAGTTGAAAAACACTCAGTCTTATTAGGGGCATG
The DNA here is from genome assembly GCA_004026605.1 of Ondatra zibethicus. Lineage (NCBI taxonomy): Eukaryota > Metazoa > Chordata > Mammalia > Rodentia > Cricetidae > Ondatra > Ondatra zibethicus. Next base: position 222,876 of record PVIU01000710.1, read on the forward strand.
CAAATCATCCCCAGTCAACTCTTGATTCCAGTGATCCCACAGACGGTCAGTCTCACCTCTTGTGTTGATTCTTCTTCGTGAGTTTCATTTGAATAGGATTGCTTTCTGCCCCTGTGCCCAGATTTTGGGGTTTGGGGTTCTGTAGGCATCCCCTGAATTTGACCCCATGGCGGATGCAGGGGAAAGCATTCGGTAACATTATATGCCGAGAAAGCTGGGCCTATTGTTTGCATGGAGATCTCATGAAGATCAGTCATGATGGGAACGTGCTTTTAAAAGGTCAATAAAACTTTAATCCCAGGACTTTGGAGGCTGAGACCAAAAGTTCAAGGCTTGGGCCTGGAGTGTAGCTCATGTGATAGAGTGTTTGCCTAATGTGCACGAAACCGTGGGTTCAGTCTCTTGTGCTTAGAATCTTAGCACTGGGGAGACTCAAGCCTTGAACCAAAAGTTCAAGGCCAGCCTGGGCTATATTTTTTGTTTTTAGAAAACAACAAACCCTCCCCCAAACAGCACCCCCCCAAAAAAATCAGTAAAACACATATGTCATCCAGCCCTTGTCCTGTCCCTTAAGGGGTTTCTGGCTCTTCTGGTGGTCTTAGGAATATGCACAGTAAGGTGGCTACAGACTGGAGCCCTGGGCATCCTGGGAAGTTGGGGCTTATATGGAGAGACCTGGGACTCAAGAGTCATCTGTCTCTACCATCTGCAGGCCGGTTCTGTGGGGGCAAACTCCCTGAGCCCATTGTGTCCACTGACAGCCGCCTCTGGGTGGAATTCCGGAGCAGCAGCAACTGGGTCGGAAAGGGCTTCTTTGCCGTCTACGAAGGTACTGAGGGAGGGGAAGGGGGAGCTTGCATGGGGGGCCTTGCCTATTCTAGTGCCCCTCCCTTCTGTTGCCCTCAGGGTCCCTGCTGTGGGTCCTCCAGCAGGGTCAGCAGGTGGGCAGTGGGAACAGGGTATGTTGGAAGAGCGGGGAAGGGGCACTTAGGCAGGGCCGAGCATACTGACCGCCATTATCCCGTGTTCCCAAAGCCATCTGCGGTGGGGATGTGAAAAAGGATAATGGCCATATCCAGTCGCCTAATTACCCAGACGATTACCGGCCCAGCAAAGTCTGCATCTGGAGGATCCAGGTGTCTGAGGGCTTCCACGTGGGCCTCACGTTCCAGTCCTTTGAGGTAGCCACAGACCCTTCAATGCCTACATTGGTCTCTAGGACAGTCAATCTCTCTGGGTTAGGGATCCTGGAAACCTGCTCCTTACCCTGATAGAGCTCCTGACTCCTAGATTGAGCGGCATGACAGCTGTGCCTATGACTACCTGGAAGTACGCGACGGGCACAGTGAGAGCAGCAGCCTCATCGGGCGCTACTGTGGCTACGAGAAACCTGATGACATCAAAAGCACGTCTAGCCGGCTCTGGCTCAAGTTCGTCTCCGACGGGTCCATTAACAAAGCTGGCTTCGCAGTCAACTTTTTCAAAGGTGCTTCCCCTACTGTCCTACCTACCTTCTGTGACTACTCAGTCCCTCTTTATTCATCATTTATTTAATATGAAGGCTCCACGAGAGATGCAAACACAGGGACACTGAGGTTGTGATATTAAAGCATGGTGGATAAATAGTAGCAAAGGTTAATCCTGTGTGGCACAGAGCTGCGGAGGTTTGGGAAGAGAGCAAGATAATGAGTTTGGTTTTTTTTTTTTCCCCAATGTGATCCACAAGGCTCAGTACTTTACCTATACAGCGGATACAATCTCTACCTCCATACTAGGTATCGCATAGTGAATGGAGGAGAAACGAGAGGATGGTGCTTGGGTGGGGACTGGTACATAGGAGCCGATGGTAGCCACCAGCCAGCCTGAACGCTTGGATATATCCCGTGGGTTCTCAGCTGCTGTGGGGACTTAGGGATAGCTGAACAGACAAGCGAGGTTTTCAGGGGACTTTCCCCTGCAGTGTGGGGTAGGCTCACAGGAATACTGAGACTCTGCCTTGAGAACATCAAGCCCAGTGCAAGAAGGAGGAGCAGAGTCGGCCAGTGGCTTGTGACATCACTTTTTCTCCATAGAGGTGGATGAGTGTTCGAGGCCCAACCGCGGGGGCTGTGAGCAGAGGTGCCTGAACACCCTGGGCAGCTACAAGTGCAGCTGTGACCCTGGGTATGAGCTGGCCCCAGACAAGCGTCGATGCGAGGGTGAGTGCCCCACACTGTCCCTGGGCCACTGATTTCTTTCCCGTGCCTTCCGGTTGATCTCATTCAGGATAAGCTGGAGACGTTCCCTAGTCCCATTCCCAGCCATGGATGAGAAAGCCGTCCTGCATGTCAGCCTGGGCAGAACAGACTGACAGAGTGTGATGCATACTGGCATTAGGGGGCTTTATTCTGACTCCTTTGTTAATACTGATCTTGACCTGGTAATGGATGTCACCACCCTCCCTTGGGTCATGATCCACAGTTTGGAAGCCACTATTTTTCAAAGTCTCAGTGTGCATATTAGTGACAGTCCTTCATGGCAACAGCTCCAGACCAGGCTGGTCTTGCTGCCTTTGAACAGCCCTTCTCTGTGTCACCCAGGACTGCCACATATTCACATTCCCCAGACCCATTCAGATTCCTTGCCCATTTTCCAGAAGAGGTGGTAGAAATGACCATATATGGAGCTCACCAGCTCTTAAACTTTGGGCTCACCTCCAAAGATCTCTATCTACTGTCCCATGACCCCAAGTTGTGGGACCTACACACTCTTATCTCCCCCTGACTAGTGTCCAGCCTAGGACCCAGACCCCTCCCTAGAGTGGGGATTCCTGGTGGGTGATGCCACCTCCCTTGTCCCTCCAGCTGCCTGTGGTGGATTCCTCACCAAACTCAATGGCTCCATCACTAGCCCCGGTTGGCCCAAAGAGTACCCTCCCAACAAAAACTGTATCTGGCAGTTGGTGGCCCCCACCCAGTACCGTATCTCCCTACAGTTTGACTTCTTCGAGACTGAAGGCAATGACGTAAGTGTCTCTGGAGCCAAGGTGGGTAGGAAGGTTGGGGCATTGACTCAGTGCTTACCTTTCACCGTTGGGAGGGAATCGGAGAGAATCAGGCTCTGAGAACAGAGAGGAGAGACCACCCAGTACAGGGAAGCTCCGTGGGTTTGAGAGGCCAGGAAGGAACAGCCGCGGGTGAGAATAGGCACGGAGTTGGAAGCTTGTGGAATGCGGAAGGGCTCCACAATGCACGGACACAGAGCAGCATTTGATGGGGGAACAGCTGCTTAGCCTGACAGTTTCCCTGGAAGGGAGTCATCAGGAGAGAGGCTTCCTGGAGGAGGCAGCCAGAACTGAACTTTCCGGCAGGTTTGCAAGTACGACTTTGTGGAGGTGCGCAGCGGACTCACAGCGGATTCTAAGCTGCATGGCAAGTTCTGTGGTTCTGAGAAACCAGAGGTCATCACTTCCCAATACAACAACATGCGTGTGGAGTTCAAATCTGATAATACTGTGTCCAAAAAGGGCTTCAAGGCCCACTTCTTCTCAGGTAACCCTAGATTCCTTGGTCTCTAGCCTCATCTCCCACCCAAAGAGGGGACTCCCCTGCCCTCCCTGGTCTCCTAACCTGCCCCCTGCCTCCCCAACTTATCATCCTCCATAGGTCAGCCCCTGGGGCATCTGGATAACTTTATTGGGAAGCCCTTAAAACCTTAGTTGTGCCAGGCCTAGGGAGGGGTGGAGCATTTTAGTGCAGAAATGAAGAAGCCTGCGAGCCAAGGCCTGAAAGGGGAGGTCCTAGGACAGGGAGTTCAGTTGCTTAAGAACAGAGTTGCCTGGGAATAGAGAAGGGGAGGGTGTTTGCCTTGGACTGTGTGGGGCAGTTCATCTGGCAGCAGCTGGACTTCTAATCAGACCCCGCCTGGCCCACTGGGTTCATGCCAGGCCTTCTCAAATGCAGAATCGCCTCCACCCTCTAGTACCAAAGCTGCCCACTCCCCTGCCATGGAAGGCTTGGCTTGGTCCATCCCTTAGCTTCATCTGACCCTTTTGAAGTCCCTCTCTGGGTGGTCCAATCCCCAGGTTTTCCAGGCTGGACCTCTGGGGTCTTGAGAGACCTCTCCCCTGCTTTAGGAATCCCTAAGTCTTTGACCCCGGGTTAGTGTGAGGCCAGGAGCAAGGGCCCAGACCCAGCAGTGAATGTGAGAATTCTCCTCTGCAGAGTGTAGAAAGAGCAGGAGGTTGGTGGGCTGGCTGGAGCAGGTGGCTTGTGGAGGGGTGGGTTAGGGACCTTCACCCTGACTTCTCCTGGTGGGGTGGCCATAGGGTGGGCAGGAAGCAGGAAACCCACGATTTCGTCCATGCTGCCTCCCTTCTGCACTCCTTACCCAGGGTCCTGCATCCTTCGGCCCCCTTTGTGGCTGCCCTACACCCTTGCCTGTCCCACCTGGATGCCATGCACCTGTCCCTGTGCACTGGTTCCCTGCTTGGCGCTGCCAGCTGCCCCGCTCTGCTTAACGTGCTCTGTTGAGCTATTGCCCCCAACCCCCTGACTCCCTGCTTGCTGGGCCCCTCTCTGTGTAACATCGAGCCCCTCCTTCCCTAGGCCCACCTAGAACAAAGGTGCTTTCCCGAGGCTGAGGGCATATAATACTTGCCAGGGTGGGCTTCTCAGAGAAACCATTACCTGCTTACTCTTGTCTGTCTCTGCCCTTCTGTTGCTCCAGTCTTGGAGAGGATAGGGGCAATATTCATGTCTGTCTGGAGTTATTGCCTTGTCTCCCCATTCCCAACATAAGACTCAGCACTGTACAAGATACGTACATGCCTGTACACATGCTCACACCATATGCAGACACACGTGCATGCACACACATGCATTGCCCCTTGCACAAGAAACCTTCAGAGGACCCGCATGGATGGGCATCAGAGTTCAGCCTCAGGGCCTGGGGCATGTGACTCTGGCCCCCAGGAGGGGGCTGTGTGGACTTTTGAGACACCCATCGAGGAGACCCTAAGACAAGAAGGAGAAGCAAGAGCCTGAAGACCTTCGGTCTGACCCCAGCACCTCCGGGGCATTTGGGCACTGTAGGGTGAGTGCCATCTCCTTGTTGGGGTCTGTGCCACCTCCCCTGCCCTGACCCCCTGTCTACTCTTCAGTGTACCAGTGTCCCCTCCCAGATATTAAGGCAGCCATCCACAGAACCGACATTCCCTCACTCATTTCTTTAGTTATTCGCGTACCCATCCACACGTTGACTTAATTTTTTTTTTTTAATTTTACCCTACCTGTGTTCCAGGCACTGGACTAGGCAATTGGGGAGCACATATGAAGAAGGCATGGGGGTCCAAACATGCTAGGGAAGCTGTGGCTTCCTTCGTGAGTCGTGCTGCCTGGAGGTCCTAGCGGAGCCCCAAGAGAGGCGCCCCCTACACCTGCACTCACGGCATTTCTCACAGGCATGTGCAGCAGCAGCCTCCCAGCAGGCTCTGCTCTCCAGAGGCGGCTCTGGGGAGGGGCTCGTCAACTCTACCTCTTAGCCCTATGCTCCTGTGGACTCTTGACGGGTCTAGCTCAGCTGGGCATGGGTGGGAGAAGCAGGGCCTTCTGGGAGTCAGTGCGGCAGCCCCCAGGCTCCTCCCCTCGGGCTAGATTAGGAACAGTGTCCACTTGTCACAGACCTGCCTGGTCAGTGACATGCCAGCAGCCATCTTTCCACCTCATGGTTCACCTCTGACATTCCTGGTGTAACTGGGATCCACACATCTGTCCTGACCGCCTGCTTCTGTGACAGACACACCAGCGTAGAACAACGGTGTGGCCTACATAAGCCTGTGACTGTGTGCATCTTTGTAAGTGTGTGTGTGCGCATGCGCGCGTGCATGCCTGTCAGCGTGTAAGTAAATGCCCACACGATGGACATGAGCACCTCTGCGTGGATGTGTATCTGCATCTACATTAAGTCCTCATGACCTCACCTATGCAGGTTTGTCTGTCTCCCTGTTGTGTCTGCTCCTGCCTATGTGTTTCTGTCTGCATATGCTTACACACATACACACACACACACACACACACACACACACACAGAAGGAGGTCATGTGGGTCGTGTGAGTGCACCCATCCCCAGATGGGTGAGCAGGTTGTATTTGTGTGACTATAACTGTGTCTGAGTCTTCATGCTCTACTGTGTGTGTGAGATGCAGGACGTGTGCACCTGTTTAGCTGTGTTTCCGTGTTTGTATAGCAGTTCTTCCACACACAGGGTTGCGTGGGGAGCCTGTGTTTACGTGTGTGTCCGTGTCTCACACACTGTCTGCAGCTGTCAAAATGAGGGTGAGCAGAGCTCTCACACAGCCCTTTCCACAGCTCCCCTCTACCCACAGCTCTGAGTTTCTCTTCCCCAGTACGCACACCTCAGAGCTGTGTTATCCCTGCAGCCCTTCCTCTTGCCACAGGCTCAGTCTTGTCCCCTGTTGCTGTGCCTCTTGCTAACCCAGCCGTAGTGACATGGCCGTCCTGCATGTGGGTCTGCCTGCCCCCCTGCCCCACTCTGTCCTGCCCACCTGTCTGGAGACCCTGGGTCTAGTTGTCATTGATTTCCCTCCCTGGTTCCCACCCACTACCCCCACTCCTCGGTCCCCTTTCTCCTTCTCTCTCTCTCATTTCAGAAAAGAGGCCAGCTCTGCAGCCCCCTCGGGGACGCCCCCACCAGCTCAAATACCGAGTGCAGAAAAGAAACCGGACCCCCCAATGAGGCCTGCCAGGCCCCCAGACCCTTCATTACTCAGGAAGCTCACCTCGGACGGAGTGGGCTGGGGGCTTTGGAGCCCACCCACTCCCTGCCTCCACTCTGCCATTCCAGCCACCTCCTTTGGCTGGACAGAACTGGTGCTCTCCTCTTCCCCTGCCCCCTTCAGCAGACAGGGGAACCTTCCCTGCCCCCTCCCATTTTGATGGTGTCTGTGACATTTCCTGTTGTGAAGTAAAAGAGGGACCCCTGCGTCCTGCTCCTTTCTCTTGCAGTCTGCTTGTCCCTGTGTCTGTTTTTCCACTTGTCCGTCTGTCCAGTAAGCAGGTAATGGTAGAGATTCCCATACTGGTTAGTTCCAGACCCCAGCCCTCCCGCCACCTACTTCTGCCCACTTCTGCCTTCTCTGCCCAAAGCAGAGGCCCACTCAGCTGCCTCCACTGATGCAGTGTAGAGAACTCCATCATTCCCCTGACCTCCCATGCCACCCGGCCCTCCTGCGCACTCCCTCCCACAGGAGGAAGCCCCTGCCAGGCCTCCCACTTCCCCTGGGGTGACCAGACCTCAGCCCACACAGACCCATTGCTCTTCTTTGCATCCTTACAGACAAGGATGAGTGCTCCAAGGACAACGGTGGCTGCCAGCAAGACTGCGTGAACACGTTCGGCAGCTACGAGTGTCAGTGTCGCAGTGGCTTTGTCCTTCATGACAACAAACATGACTGCAAGGAAGGTAAGGCCCGTGCAGAGGGTGAGGAAGAAGGAGAGGGTGACCAGAGCTTGTCAGATATCTCACACTGCCCAGAGACCTCCACATGCAGGCAGCTCCATCCCGAGGAACGGAAGGCTAGCGCCTCCCAGCTGGTGCGTCTGCACAGGTGCTCTCCCCTTGCCCACACCAGAAGAAGAGTCCACAGATGCCAAAAGTCCATTTCTGGGCTCTTAGGACCTGCATCCAAGCCCTCCTGTTTGTTACGGCCTCTTCAGACACAGAACAGAAAGGAGAGCAGCTAAGAGAACAGATTCTGAAGCTAGGTTGCCTGGCCTGAATCTGTCACTTGGTTGTGTGCCCTTGAGTGACTGCTTACTCTCTCTGTGCCTGGATTGTTCCCGTGTAAAATGAAGATCATGGGTGCTGGGAAATGATGAAGTAGTCCCAGTGACCACAGTTGAGTGCATTGCCATTGTGAGCCATACCTCACCCTGGAGACTCTCAGGGCAGGGCTGCTACTGTTTCTGACACCAGAGCCCCGCAAAGACATTTAGCACACCTAAACCGAACATTCAAAATCCAGGCCGTTCTAAAAATCTGAAACTTTTTGAATACCATCATGATATTACAGTAGGAAACTCTACCTCGACCTCATGTGATTGGTTGTAGTCAAAACGCAGGCACACTAAAAGGATTATGAAAGATTACCTTCAGGGACTGGTAAGATGGCTCGGCCTGAGTCCCTTCCTATAAGCTGTGTGAAGGAGAGCTCCAACTCCACAGAGGTGTCCTCAGGCTTTCTCACATGTGCTGTGGTGTTCTCACACGCATCCACACACAACATAATATTCCGACATGTATATCTTTCTCTCTATATATAATAATAATAATAAATTTAAATTTTTTTTAAATTTATTTTATTTTTAATTGTGTGTGTGTGTTTGCACATGAGTGCAGTTACCAGTGGAGGCCAGACGAGGGTATTGGATTCCCCTGAAGCTGGAAACTTGATGTGGGTGCCGGGCCCTTAAATGTGGTCCTTTGAGAGGGTGGTATGTGTTTTGAACCACTGAGCTAACTCTCCAGCCCCAAATTTTACAAATTTAAAAAATACTTCCAGGCTTTGCTCGTAGGGTATATATGAAACATGCATGTTTGTGTGACTTGGAGGAATTACTTAACCCTTCTAAGTTTGTTTCTTCATTCATTACACAATAAACAAAACACTGCTCTTTAGAGCACTATTGCTATTATTCTGTGCCCTGAGAGTGTCCCTCACAAATGACTCCTCACGATCATTAAGTGAACAACCCAACTATAAATAAATACGCAGAATTAGAACTGAAGCACCCAACAGTGAGCCGCGTGGCATCCAGAGCTTCTGTCAACCACCGAGGGTGCCCCGGTCAGGAGCATCTGACTCACTGAGCACCCACTGCCTTTAACTTGCAGAAGCCAATCCTGTGGTTTTCTAAACCACATGCTATTTCTACAGTTTAAGTGGAAAGGGATGGTGGTGTGCTCATCAGCTCCCTTCTGGTGCACTAGGTGAACCTTAGGTCTAGTCTCGGTGTGTGGCCTGTGTCTGCCTGTCTTTTTACCCTCGACAACCCCACCACACACTGAACACTTTCTGTATTAGCTTTGTATCACCCAAAAAAACTATCTGAAGGAAACAACTTAAAGAGGGGAAATTTTTGCCCGGTAGTGGTGGTACACACCTTTAAGCACTCCAGAGGCAAAGGCAGGTGGATTTCTGTGAGTTCGAGGCCAGCCTACACAAAGAAACCCTGCCTCAAAAAAACAAAACAAAACAAAAGGGGGGCGTGGGTGAATTTTATCTTGGCTCATGCAGGGTTTGGTCTATGGTCCCTGGACTCCTTCACTTTGAACTTAAGGCAAGGCCAAACTCATGTCAGAGTTCGTGATGGAGGAGCAAGCAAAGCTGCCCAACTTATGACAGAAGGGGATGGGGGCAGAGAGGCAGAGAAAGGCAGCCGTGGTCAGGGATAAGAAATACCCTTCAAGGACTAGTGAGGTGCTCTTCCTCCAACCTGACTTCACCTCCAAGAGTTTGTTGGTACCCATTAGTCTGTTCAAGTATGAATGCATCAGTGGATTAATCTGTTGAGATCCAGTGACATTCCAAAAGCCATATTGCTCCACTGGAAACATCTCTTGAGTGTCTAGGGGACATGTTAGATCTATATCATACACTTATCTTTAAGGGTCCTGTTACTGTCTGAGCATGCATAGTGGCCATTGGTGTTTGTTTAGTTTTGAGACAGCGTCTCACACCATAGCTCAGGCTTGGCCTTGTCCTGACCCTGTGGCAATGATCATCAGCTTTTAAATGTGTGTTTGCAAGGCCTTGCTCACCGTGGAAGTTGGATTACTGCAGGTAGAGGACGCATAGGTAATGAGAGAGTGGTGGTAGTCAGTTACGTGGAAGATCATCTGGGAAAAGAAAAGCAAGAGAAAGAACCAAGGCTGGAGGGCGTCCTGAGGTGGGGAGGGTGACTTCAGGAGCTCATGGGCTCCAGAGCTGGGGGAGAGTGGCCATGAGTCCTCCTTGGTGGGAGTGTCCCCTGGCTATTGGTAGCAGTGAACACCAGCTTCAAAAGGACAGTCCATTTTCACAGGGAGGCAGGGCAACTTCTCAGAGGCCCCAGGATGGGAGGGAAGGAGAGGCAAGGAGGGTTCACATCTGAGGGCTCCGTTTCTTCAGGACTCAGGAGGGAGGCTGGCCTGCTGCCAGGAGGGAAGGCTGTTGAGACAGTAGCTTGAGGAGAAGGCTGAAGGTCTGGAACAGTGGCCGATAGGTGGAGGTGGTGAGCGGCAAATGGAATGAGGGTCTAAGGATCCGGGGTCCTGGTGAAGGAGGACACCACAAATGGAATTTCTGTTTACTTATTTTGTGTGTGTATGTCGGGGAGGGCACATGTGGAAACCACAGGTTGACATCAGGTGTCTTCCCTCAATCATTCACCATAGTTTTTGAGACAGGGTCTTTCACTGAACCTGGGGCCCGTAACTTGGCTAGACTAGATGGCCAGCGGGCTCCGGGGATCCTCCTGGCTTACCAGTGCTGGGATTTTAGGTGTGTGGTACCACACCTGGAGTTCATGTGGGTGCTGGGGATTGGACTCTCACATTTGTGCGGCAAGCACTTTATTTATTTATTTATTTTTGTTTTTTTTTCAAAACAGGGTTTCTCTGTGTAGACTTAGCTGTCCTGGAATTCACTCTAGACCAGGCTGGCTTCAACCTCAGAGATCTGCCTGTCTCTGTCACCTGAATTCTGGGGTTAAAGGTGCTACCACTGCCTGGCTGGCAAGCACTTTATTGGATGAGTTGGATGAGCCATCTCTCTAGAATCCTCTCCTTGTTTGTTGGTTTGCTTGCTTGCTTGCTTTGTATTGGGGATTGAATTTAGGGCCTTACATACCCCAGGCAAGTGTTCTGCCACAGAACTACATCCCAAATATCTCTTTTTACTTTTTATTTTGAGGGGAGGTTTCACCAAATTGCCATCTGAACTTTGATCCTCCTGCCTTGGCCTCCCTTGTAGCTAGAATTATAGCAAATGCTCCCAGGCCCTGATGAATGGGGTTTCTAAGGTAGAAGGGTAGGATGTCAGGTGACCAGCCATGTAATCCAGTTGCAGAGGGCAGCCAACTGATATACTCTGGAGGAAGACAAGGCTTTTAGGTGGCGGGTCCATTATTTGAATTCAACCAACCTCCTTCTGAAAATACAGTTAATCCTATGGGCAAACATTATACCATTTTATATGAGACTTGAGCATTGTGGATTTTGGCAGTTGTGAGGGATTCTAGATCAAATCTCTTGAAGATACTTAGGGACTTCTAAGCATGTTGGGGAAAAAATGCAAGAAAGTGATGCATGCTGGAAAAACCCAGCATGAGGTTGTGGGGAGAGATGGGAACCAGAAAAACTGAGAAGGTCAGAAGTCACAGAAGCCATGATGGGTGAGCTGGCCCCTTCTTTGTTTCTGTCACCTGTGATGGTAGCAGGAGTGGAGTTTAGGGATGACTGAGTCAGGTGCCAAAGTCTCCAGTGACATAGCCTCACAGTATACAGACGCTCCCGGGTTACAAAGGGGAGGAAGAGTGTGTGACAGCTGGACAGAAGTGGTGTGGCCATGTGGTCACAAAAGTGTAGATGACCTCATCTGCTGCACCTAGGGGTCCTAACCAAGGCGTCATTAGAAACCAAGTCAGTAAATTCTCCCCCAGCCTGGGTAACTGAATGAGGAGGACATGTGTGTCTTCAGTCCATTCTGTAAATGGAGGACAGGAGGCAGAATAAAGAAGTGGGCAGGAGGGAGACGCCTTCTTCCCAGGAGACATCGGGGTGGGAGGTCCCTGGTGATCACCTTCTGTCACTCATCCCACAGCCGGCTGTGAACACAAGCTGACATCCAGCAGTGGCACCATCACCAGTCCCAACTGGCCGGACAAGTACCCCAGCAAGAAGGAGTGTACGTGGGCTATCTCCAGCACCCCTGGGCATCGGGTAAAGCTGGTAAGATACCACTTGGCACCTTGTATGGACACCCCACTCTTTGATATCAAGCGTCCATTTGCTTCTGCCATCTGCAAAGACTTGTGTGAGTCCAAGCTGTTGACTGTAGACAGGTTGGCCTGATTGAGCCTCAGGGCCTACCCATCCCTATGGAAACAAGTCTTCCTAAACAGGAGCCCTCTTTCTGAATATATTTTGGGGATGTCTCTGCTACTGCCCATTCCTGAGTCCTCCCTCACCATCATCCCACAGCCCCGATTGCTACCATGGTTGTATATGAGCTGCAGTCTAGAGGAATAGAGGTTTAGGAACTCCTCTCAGCTGCCCTAGCCATGCCTCTAATCTGAACTCCTTTCTTGTATCCCCCCAGACCTTCGTGGAGATGGATATTGAATCTCAGCCTGAGTGTGCTTATGATCATCTGGAGGTGTTCGATGGGCGTGATGCCAAGGCGCCAGTCCTTGGCCGATTCTGTGGCAGTAAGAAGCCCGAGCCTGTCCTGGCTACAGGCAGCCGCATGTTCTTGCGCTTCTACTCAGACAACTCGGTACAGAGGAAAGGCTTCCAGGCATCCCACTCTACAGGTGAGGCTGGCCTCGGCCTAGGTGATGCCCTTAGGCTGATGTTGACTCCGGGTCTATTGCCGACTCTGGTTGCCAATCCTGGCCTTGAGTTTACACTGGACCTTTGAAGGCACACAGAGCAGAGCCCTGTAGCCCCAGGGCCAACAGTGTTCTGAGACACAGATCACTGGAGTGAACGCTGAGGCATGGGGAAGAAGTCAGGAATTACAAAGGTCAGAAAACAGGGCATAGTGACAGTGGTCAGAGGAAGGCGTGGTTAAGGAACCTACGAATGGGGAGAGCATCCCTGATTGTCCCTGATGTAGCATGTGCCATATCAGCCTTGGCCACACTCCATCCCTGCAATGTGCTGTCTCTTTCATTCTAGAGCTGTCTATTTCCAGGCAGCCTGTGCAAGCCATCATTCTGAGTGCAGGTCCAAAAATGAGCCTAGCAGGAAATCCAGATCCCAGCCCTCAAGGAGCTTGCTCTGCTTGTTTATTTGACCAGGGGGCACATGACAGTGAATCAGCCCTTACCCTGCCTGCCCCAGGAACTCATAGTTCAGCCGAGAGATAAGCCCTAGGCATGGATGATTACAGCCTAAGACAAAACATGACTCGGGCAAAAAGAACGGAACCTGACTCGGGGGAGTTGCTGGAGTCTTTCCAGGTGGGGAGGGGGACAGGCAAAGCTCCGGCTCATGGGTCACACAGGTGGACCTGCTGTGTCACCTGGTCTGACTAGAGCAGGGGAAGGGGCGGAGGGGGGGAAGGTGAGGATGGCAGAGGGAAGCTAAGCTAGAGGCCAGTCCTGAGAGACCCAGATGCAGACCAAGGATGTCAGTATCAAGTTTCCTTGTCTACTGGTGAGTCCTGGGCATCCCAGAATTGATAGGCCCACAGCCCTCCACCTTCCTATTTACCTCCATCCTAACACAGCCCTTGCCTAGCTCACCTCTTCGCCGGAAACTGAGCCTAGGTATAAGAGGAAGGCCAGGGACATGCAGAGGAAGGTGATTGCTCTGTCCTTGCTTTGCCTGTCATTTGCCTTGCCTAGCATACAGAGGCTGGAACTCCATCAGTGTTTGACCCACAGTGGGGTGGTAGGCTTTATTTGTTGTTGTTGGTTGGTTGGTTTTCATTTGTTTGTCTGTTTTGGTTTTAAACTTGAGTCAACACTTAAAAAAAAATCATCTCGGGGCTGGAGAGATGGCTCAGTGGTTAAGAGCACTGGCTGCTCTTCCAGAGGTCCTGAGTTCAATTCCCAGCAACCACATGGTGGCTCACAACTACCTGTAATGAGATCTGGCGCCCTCTTCTGGCGTGCAGGCATACACGGAGACAGAATGTTGTATATATAATAAATAAATCTTAAAAAAAAGTCAGCTTATGCACAAATGTATAGCTTTTCTCTGTAAGTGTACAGTCTGACCGTGCGGGGCCATGCTCTTCCATGACAGCCCTCAGCTAGGACACAGGAATAATTCTTTCTCAGGTAAAGCTAACCTTTCCCAACACCACTGTTCAATGCAACCTCTTCCCCAGGGTCTCACCCTCGAGTGTCTCCTAGCCTCCCTTCGGTCTCTATCCGGAGGGGGCATAACAGGGCATTTGCTTGAGGCTCGGCCAGATGCTGCCTCTCACTGGCCACATGGCATCGGTACCGGAATTCATCTCTGTGGTTCTGGTGGTTCTGTAAATATTGTCTTCTCATCAGTGACGGTCAGTCTTGTCATTGCTCCCCTGCAGAGTGTGGAGGCCAAGTGCGGGCAGATGTGAAGACCAAAGACCTTTATTCCCACGCCCAGTTTGGCGATAACAACTACCCTGGAGGGGTGGACTGCGAGTGGGTCATTGTGGCCGAGGAAGGCTACGGAGTGGAGCTGGTGTTCCAGACCTTCGAGGTGGAAGAGGAGACTGACTGTGGCTATGACTACATGGAGCTCTTCGATGGCTACGACAGCACAGCCCCCCGACTGGGACGCTACTGCGGCTCTGGGGTGAGCACCCTCCTGGCTCCTGACCTCCATTGCCTTCCAGCTCTCTCCCCTGCCTGGCCCTCTGCAGACGCTAATATGCTAAACCTGGGGCGCTTACAGAGACCATCACGCCTTGAGCTATCCTGACCCAGGGAACCGGGGGGCCTTTCTAGGTGGTGTAAAAGTTTCCATAACTCCTGGCCTGGGCCCCACCCTGACCTCTGCTCCCTCGGGACCAGTTTGGTCTGGCCTGCGGAGTCGCGCGTATCTGGAAGTGGAAGTGGTAGGGTTCTCCCTCAACCACACAACCCTTGACCTCACCACCACCAGTTGTCAGGGCTTAGCTGGGGTGTGGAGGTGGGGCAGAAGTTAGAGCCTGAAACAGAAACAGGGGCCGTGAGTCGCTCAATCCAGACTGTCTGTCTGTCCCCTGGTGAGAGGGCTGTGTCCTAAAGCCATTGCTGCTGTTGCTATCCAAGCAGGCCTCTTCAGGGTTGCTTCAGATTCTGTCTAGAGGGTAGTGTGCAGAAGCTGTGGGCGCAATCACTTTGACTGGTTTGTAAGAAAAGCCAGGCCTAGCCTGTAGATGCACTTATTTTCCTCCCAGTAACAGATTGGGGTCTTGGTCTCTCTCTCTCTCTCCTCCCTCCTCTCTCTCTGTCTCTCTCCCACATCTCCTCTCCCCTCTTCCTCCTCTGTCTTCATCCTCTCATCCTTCCCCATTTCCCTCACACACACCACACTCACATGTCTATTCTGATGCAGGCCCTGTCTCCTGCCTCTCTCTCTCTCTCTCTCTCTCTCTCTCTCTCTCTCTCTCTCTCTCTCTCTCTCTCTCTCTCTCTCTCTCGCTGCCCCCAGAGAAGGTTAAACTTCCCTGGAGCAGTCTCAGCTGCCAGGCCCAGCATCAGCTGAGCCTCTCCTTTAGGGCATTGGTTCTCAATCTGTGGGTCAAGACCTCTTTGGGGGTTGAACAAATTTTCACTGAGACCATCGGAAAATACAGATATTTACATTAAGCTTTACAATAATAAGGAAAGTTACAGTTACAAGGTAGCAACAAAAATAATTTTACCATTGGGGGTTACCACAACATGAGGAACTGTATTTTAAAGGGTTGCAGCATTAGGAAGGGAAGAACCACACTGCCTTAGAGACTGAACTTCAGCCTAGCGTGAGCAGCAGGGGCTGGGCCAAGGGGGAACAGGCTGTGGGAGGAGAGGCTATGTGTAGCCCCAGCCTCTCTGGCATCCCTGGCTGGCAGGTGAGTGCTTCCTCCCTGCTTTGTCCCTTCCTTTTAGTCATAGAGCAAATGAAATGTCACTGGGAGGCTCTTCCAGGAATGTCCCCAGGTTGGGGCCCGCAGAGGGGATGTGGGAGAGGAACCCAGGCAGGCATCTTGGCACAGTTACTGGAAATATCTTCAAGGCTGTCGGGAATGAGTCCTTCTAGGATTGGGGAGCCAGGGCATAAAGCCACCCCAGAAGAACACTGCCTCTCTTCCTCAGTCCCTGGCCCCGGCTTGAGGCAGCTCTTCAGAGTCTGGAGTCAGAGCAAGAAGTTGGGTCTAGAAGGAACCAGGGCAAGAGCAGAAATACAGGTAGAGCAGTGCCCATGTCTGGGCTCCCTGCCTAGCCAGGTGGGCAGAGGAGAGCGCTCCCATCTTCTCGAAGTGGTGTACATGTATGATCCCGGCGCCAGAGAAACAGACAGGCAGACGCCAGTTCCAGGCCAGTGGGATCCTAGCTCATCAATCAATGAATTAATTATTTAATTAATAATGAATGGTATTTGATGAATGACACCCAAGGCTGTTCTCTGACCACACACACACACACACACACACGAGTAAGTAAATAAATGAATAAATAAATATAGGAATGGCTGACTCTGAGCTGAGTTTGGTGAGTTTGTTTTGTTTTGAGGCAGGGTGTCACTGTGTAGCCCTAGCTGGACTGGAACTCACTCTGTAGACCAGGCTGGCCTTGAAACTCACAGAGATCCGCCTGCCTCTGCCTCCCGAGTGCTGGGATTAGAGGCCACTCTACACCTGCCCAGCTCTGATCTTACAGCAAGCTGCCCTTTCCAGATTTCACTTTAAACTCCTAGTAGCATGAAACTCTGCTTCATTTTTTAAGAAAATATTTTATTTTTAACTATGTGTAATGGCAGGGGGTGGGGGCTTGTGCATTACCTGAAGAGGCTAGAGACAAGGGCATCAGATCCTCTGGAACTGGAGTCATAGGTGGTTGTGAGTCACCCATTGTAGGAACTGAACTCAGGTCCCCTAGAGAACAGGAAGTGCTCTTAACTGCTGAGCCATTTCTCCAGACCCTCATCTAACTATAAAGAGATTATATATATTATATTTATATATATACATATATATTATATATATTCTCACTAGAGAGCCCAGACTGCTCTCCTTCTGGTTCTGTTTCTTAAGTGCCAGTACAGGCACACACTGCCCTGCTTCATGGGGAATATTGAGATACTGAGAACCCCTGACAGGGAAGACAGCAGCCCCATCCCAAACTCCTCATTCCCATCTTTCTCCCTGGCAGCCTCCTGAGGAAGTGTACTCTGCTGGAGATTCTGTCCTGGTGAAGTTCCACTCTGATGATACCATCTCCAAGAAAGGCTTCCACCTGCGGTACACAAGCACCAAGTTCCAGGACACACTCCATAGCAGGAAGTGACCGCCCCTGCATGGCAGCAGGAACTGGAGTCCTGCTTCCCTTGGTCACCCAGACTGGACAACGGGGGTGACAGGCAGATAATGACACACTGTCCCTCACCCCCAGGCACGAGGACCTACAGGGCCAATGGGCCAGGTGTCATCGGGAGATAGGGGAATCGGACTCCTGACAAGCCAGTTCCCCACAGCCTCCCACCAGAGGGGCCAAGGAACCAGAGCTTTCAGCAAGACACTTGAAGTGACCATTCCTCCTTGGGGCCCCGCCTGGGGCAAGACAGTCTCTGTGCAGGACCCTGCTGCCTCCCTGCCGACTCTACACACCGTATTGTGTATAGCCGGTAGCCCTAATCTTCGTTGTACCGTACATTTCCTGCCCCTCCTCCAGCCTCAATTTGGTTTTATTTTGAACCCCCATTTCCATGTTTCCAGGGACACAAATATCTGTGGGTATCCCCTTGGAGCTATACGGTGGGGAGTTGGAGAGAAGGGAGTGGATAAATAAGACAGGGCTTCTCTTAGGCCCACTGGCTCATCAGCCACACCAGGGCACCCCAGCCAATAAACAGAAAGTGTTACAGCCAATACCCTGTGCCAGATGTTGTCTGCGATGTGGGGACATGTGGATTCTTCCAGATGTGTCAGTTTGCTGGGTGTCTGGAGCCAGTATGGAGCCAAAACACCTGGTTTTGCTGGCTGGCCTTTTCTCTCAAAATTCCAGGACTCCTATGGGTGTGATTTCACACTGAAGTGAACACACACACACACACACACACACACACACACACACACACACACACTACTTTTAGCCCTCCCACACAACAGGAGTAGAACATTCTATAAAGAGGCTGTCTGGGGGAGGGAGGAGGCATATAAAAGAGGTTTAGGGTATGTTTGTCCATCTGGCTTTTCTGTCTCTTGGTCTGGGGAGGGAGGGGTCTGTGAGAGTGTCTAGCTGGCATGCCCACTAGAAGTGGGAAGACCCACACTGACTAAGTTAGGTCCATTCCTGACCCGCAGAGGCTGGGTGCCAGCGCCAGGAATCCTCTAACTCTTTTTGGAGAGGAAAGTCAGGATGGTTCAGTAGTCACTGAGTAAACATTCCAGCTTAGGCCCCTCTCCCCAGGCGACAAAGGCTGCTGTCTTGTCCAGTCTCCTCCTCCCTGCTGTTGCCAACAGTGAGGCCCAGACAGGAGCCTGGAGAAGCCAGAAGAGAGCCCTACCCCCTCCTTTCTGAGACTTCCCTAGGATTTCTGACTGTATCTCACAGAAAGCAGGTCAAGGCTTTTCTCCCTGTTCTGGCTATACCCCGATACTGGAGCAAGCCAGTAGCTTGCCCTGAAGCAGGACTCCCTGAGATGCTAGGATTCTTCCATCAGTCCCAAGCTCCTCCCTATGGCAGATGTAGACACTGTACCCACCTGTACCCACCCCTAGGGAGCAGCATGGCATGGTGGACCTTATATAGGCCTTCTATGCAGAAAGCCGTGGTAGACTGTAGACAAGCACCCAGGGCCTCCCCTGCCAGCCTGAAGCCATCCCACTCCCCAGACAAGGCTCTGGAGACCTTCATGCATATAGGAGATGCCCAGAGGTACTATCACTTATCCTTAATCCCCCTCCTGTGGTGAATTAAGCCTGTAGGGCCATGAGCAGAACTCAGGAGCGTCTGAATGATGGGAGTCACATGGCATCCCCATTACCCTCTGGTCACCTACCAACTTAGCATTGGCTCCTCCATGACAGTATGATGGGAGTCACGTGGCATCCCCATTACCCTCTGGTCACCTACCAACTTAGCATTGGCTTCTCCATGACAGTATGATGGGAGTCACGTGGCATCCCCATTACCCTCTGGTCACCTACCAACTTAGCATTGGCTCCTCCATGACAGTGTGATGGGAGTCACGTGGCATCCCCATTACCCTCTGGTCACCTACCAACTTAGCATTGGCTCCTCCATGACAGTATGATGGGAGTCACGTGGCATCCCCATTACCCTCTGGTCACCTACCAACTTAGCATTGGCATCTCCATGACAGTATGTAGTCATTGGTCATGGTTGTCTCTACCAGCCTTCCAGGTTCTTGTGAAAT
>PVIU01000710.1:242298-277607 GCA_004026605.1 Ondatra zibethicus
GTGTGTGTGTGTGTGTGTGTGTGTGTGTGTGTGTGTGTGTGTGTGTGTGTGTGTGTGTGTGTGTGTGTGTGTGTGTGTGTGCTGGTGAACAGCCACAGCATGACTAAAGACAGATGACCTACCCATGCAGCTGCCCCAGACACATGTCCTATGACTCCATCACCCAAGAAGACTCGTATTCCTCGGAGGACTCCAGAGTAAGCCATCAGAGATGGCCAGTGGAGCTTTGACATTTCAGTTCCAAGGAGTGACAAACCAGGGACATTGTGCCAATAGCAGAAGGTGCGGAGCATCATAGCTTACATAGATGTAAGCACCACACACCGAGCTTTTGTGTAGGGCCAGAGACACAGTCTTGGCTCCTAAACAAGGGTGTGAAGTAGGTGCAACATGAAGACCACGGAGTAGGTCCTTGGAGCAGTTTCAGGGTTCTCTGTCACTGCTGAGATGAGAAGTTGGGGGATAAGTCCGGATGCCCAGATGTTCGCCTCCAAATGCTTGCGATCCAGGAAGTGGAAACATTTTGGGGATGGTCTTTTGTTTGTTCTGTTTTGTTGTTGTTTTTGTTTTTTAAAGATTTATTTATTTATTATGTATACAGTGTTCTGCCTGCCTACATGCCAAAAGCGTGCACCAAGATCTCATTACAGATGGGTGTGAGCTCAGGAATTGAACTCAGGTCCTCTGGAAGAGCAGTCAGTGCTCTTAACCTCTGAGCCACCTCTCCAGCCCCTTGTTTTTGTTTCGCTTTTCCAGACAGGGTTTCTCTGTGTAGCCCTGGTTGTCCTGGAACTTGCTCTGTAGACCAGGCTGGCCTCAAACTCAGAGATCTGCCTGCCTCTGCCTCCTGGGTGCCACCACACCTGGCTCATGGAAGTGATTTTTAAGAGTTGATTAAATCACAATACTCCCCACCTTCATGCCTAAACGCCTAGCAATCTGAACTAGGTCAACTTCAGTGCAGTACACGCGATGCCATGGCTGGGGAAGGCCCAGTGGCTCCTCCACTGTCCCCCAGCTCTGAATGTCCCCAGCACCCAGATACCGGATGATGGAAACATCTGAGTGTCCCCAGCACCCAGATACCGGATGATGGAAACATCAGGGAGAAGGTCCATTTCACCTCCAGTCCTAGAGTCAGGAGGAGAGAAGCGAGCTGCAGGGCCTTCTGCCTGTGTTGTCTGGGAGCACATCTCAAATCTTGGCAGAGAGGCCAGCACAGCCGGAGGACAGTTACCTCTGTGACACTGACCAGGTGCTCCATGCTAGTTGTCTGATCCCTAAACCTGCCCACCCACTGTCAGCTCCCTTGCTGCTACAGAGACAGTCAAGAAACCCCAACATCCAGGCTCTAAAGCCACCAAGATGCAGGCTAGGATATAGAGGCCCCTGGGATCCTTTCAAAGAACCTCGACTGTCAAACCAGGAAGGTTGGGCCCCCAACTCTGCCCCTCACTTTCATTTTTACCCCCCTCCTTTCCTCTCATGGTTCTCAGAAGCAGAAAGGTCCCGAGCTTCAACACCAACAACCCATTTTTGGACCCTGGCTCTATCCCTGGGTGCCTGTGCAACCCAGGATGACTCACTTAGCCTCTCCAAGTCCCAGCTGTGTCATACTGCCATGCTAATGATAGAACACCTGCCATGGTTATGAAGCAGGAAGGAAGTGACCTCTGAGCACAGTCTGTCACTGTGCCTAGCAAACAGTAGGTTCTTAATGATCAGGCTTTCTCTGCCAAAGAGCTCCCCATCCCGGACTGCTCTCTATCCCTGTTCTGAAAACAAACTTCTGGGTCCACCGGTTTCCAGTTAGACACTCTGAGTTCAAGGCAGCTCTTCCTCCGCCAGAGGGGGAGCAAGCATGCTTAGCCGGCAGCAAAGAGGTGCCTGTGGGGCAACAAGGACATATTTCTGGCCAGCTGGTGGCCTTTCTGGGTACCTCCCAAGTTCCACCCTGTACTTGATTGTCCCTATGCACAAGGCGGATTCTGGAATCTGTGAGAAGTTTGGCTGCTCCGGTTTGCAAACATAGTGATGCCTGCCTTGGAGAATTGGGGGGGAAGAAGGCAGCCAGGTGTTCTCCCCAGAGTGCCACGAGCCACCCCACTGCCTGCTCCCCCCAACCCAACCTCCTGATCAGAGCTGCTGCTCCTGCCTGACGCCCTCCCTGCCCCCATCCTGGAACATCTGGTTCCAATCTTCTCCAGATGCTGTGGCCACACTTTTATGGGCAATCACCTCAGCTCGGCTTCCTAAATCAGGCCATTCTCCATTTCAGGGTACAGTCCCTCTTTGTCCCTTTCCTTGGGACCTCAGTTACCTCTTTTCCTAACTGACAGAAGTCACAAACAGAAGACAGAAGAATTCCAGAGCCCGTAGAACTGGCCTTTTGCTCACTCTGTTTTGGCAAGCGGAATTCTTTTCCATCAAGGACTAAAAGTACAGATACCGGCCAGGGAGGAAAGATGAAGCAGGGAAGTTGGGTGCACAGTAGTGCAGAGGAGAATATGGGGTCATGTGTGCCTTGGAGGGAAATGGGTATGACCATGTGTTTGTGTCTTGTGTTATGTATAGGGGAGAACCTACCTATATATAACCCTGAGCCTAGCCTTCAGTTCCCTTTCCATTCAGCACTGGAAACAAATTAAGGTCCTTTAGCTACAATCCATCTTGGACCTCCTTTGCTTCCTCCAAAGCCAGAGCCAGGGAAGGGGTGTGCATCCATCCCTATGTAGATGGAGTGTATGTCTATGCATCTCCTTTTCCTGGGTCAGTTGAACCCTACGCGAGAAAGAATCCAGCACAGCCTGGAGTGGGTTGTCTGCCCATCCTCTCTCTGCCGGGTACTTACAGTCCAGGGTCGCTCATGTGCTGGGAGTGCCCATCCAGACAGAGAATAAAGCAGGCTTACTTCTGTTCTCTACCCTTGTCCCCCAGTATGAGGACTGTGAGAGTCAGTCCCTCTTTCCGAGAGACCCAGAAAGTCTTTCAAAAGGAAAGTTGAAGCCCACCCTTCTTAATGACTCTGAGAATCCACACTGCCCAGAGGCAAGAGTCACTCCTTAACCTTCAACCCTGGGCTCGCTGCTACCCACTCCTTTAAAATAAGCCTGTGTGTGACATTTGTAACTCTACAGCCCCCCCTGGCGGCATTCTGAAGCCAGGCACGTGGTCAGTTAGCTGGAAGAACAGTGGGAAGGGTCACTATGTGGGAGACATCCCCCTGCCTGTGTCTTTCTAACTGTCCCACTCATAAACTGATATACTCTAAAGAAGGCAGCCGCAGGGGCCTCCGAGTGGAATATTCCTGTTTCTGAATTGCCATAGACATGTGCAAGCCTCTAAATTTCTTTGCGCCTCAGCTTCCCATATGTGAGGTAGGAATACCACGCCATGTAGACCAACCCAGCTACTGTGTGGAAGTCCTCAGCCTGTGCCCGCACAGGAAGCTCTCAGCGGTGGTACTGCCCTTGGGCTTTCCTTTCTCCCAAAGCAGCCAGGCCCCATGACACATGTACACCCGGCCCTGACTCAGGCAGTGCTACTGCTGGTAAGGTGCCTCTGACAGTTCTGGAACATATCCACTGCAGCTGAGAACCATTTTAATAAGCCTATAATAATAGGCACAGAGGTGACTCAGATCTGCAACCGCGGAGTCCTGCCAGGGAGGAGGGGATACAGGGCTCTTGGGAGAGGGGAATCCAGTGGCACCTGGGTCTGAGCCATGGCAGGCTGTGGCAATAGGGAGGACTCCATCAGGAGCACAGGGATTTTAGGCACACATTCCAAAAAGGCCTCCCTAGACACCCCAGTGCCACATCTGGGAAGCACGGGGAGGGGGTGAGACAAGATAATCTCCGAAGTTGCTTCTACGGGTAGAGCTGTGCCTCTGTATTCTGAGCCCTGTCAACCACTGTAGGATTTGGGCTCACTACTGGGACAGTTCCAGGTAGCCTTAGGTGGCCTACCCATGTGAGTTCCCTCGTGGCTAGAGCAACTCAACCACTCCGTTCATCTCTCTTCCATCTCAAAGAGAGGCACTACCATATTGCCCTGCATATACCCTAAACCCAAAGTTCATATCAAAATTCAGTTCCCAGTGTTGGGTTGAGGTGGCATTGCCCTTCATATGGATGGAGTCTTAGGAATGGAATCAGTGCCCTTATGAAGGAGGCTGAAAGGTGGACTGAGCTGTGGTTCAGTAGAGTGCTGGTCTAGCATGCAAAAAGCCCCGCATCCAGTCTCCATGTCCTTATAAATCCTAGCACCCTGGAGTCAGAAATAGGAGGATCAGAAGTTCAAGTTCAGCTCACATAGGGAGTGGGAGGCTGGACTGGACTAGAAACCCTAGCTTTTGAAAAGGGGGGCCTGCTGGAGATATGGGTCAGCAGTTAAGAGCACCCAGGTTTGAGTCCCAGCACCTACATGGTGGTTCACAGCCTTTAGTGTTTTCTTTTGGACAGGTACTAGGCAGGTACGTGGTGTACTGACAGACACATAAAATTTTTTAAAAAACTTAAAAGGCAAAGGAAACTTATTCACCCCTTCCATCATGGTGGGGGTGTGGGGTACACAGAAAGAAGGCAGAGATGGCTGTCTATGCATCAGAAAGCAGGCCCTCCCCAGACATCAAGTCTCAGTTTCAAGAACGGTGAGAGAGAAGGTCCTGCTATTTGTAAATCTGTGGCGTTTCACTGTAGTTGCCTGAATGGACCGACACAGGTGGAGCCCTTGGGCCATGGTGGTTTATTGATGCACTTGGCAAGCACAGCACAGGAGGGTGTGCCCCACCCAGGGACAGAGGACAAGGCAGCAGGCCACGCCCACAGCAGCGCTGTCAGCGGAGGGGAAGGGGCTTGGGGGTCAGATCCACTTCTACATACATTTCCCAGGATCCCAGACCTCCTGGCCCATCCCAATGAGGTGCTTGCTGTCTACCAGCACCTCTGGAGACCAGCCATTCACCTGTCCCTCAGAGGGATGGCCCCATGGGCCTGCCAGCTCCTGTCCTTCACAGAAATCCAGCGGCCTGTGTGTCATCTGTCACCTCTGAAAATGTGACTGTGACTTTTCCCTCCCTCTACTCTACCTCCCCACCTGCCTGCCCACTCTCACCGCCCTCTTGACCCAGACAACAGCAGGAACAAGATGAACACATGGGAAACCGTGTGGAGGGAGGGGATTCATCAATTCCCAGGGGAGCAGCCCATATAGGGCAGGAGGTGGCGTGACAGAGAAGCCCACAGTCGGGCTCACACACAGCACAGAACAGTCATGACTCGAAGGCAGAGCGGGCAAGGGAGCGAGCAAAATGCACAGCTGGGCAGGGTGCCAGGGCTCTGCGGGCCACACTCGGTTCTCTAGCTCTGTCAGACCCATCAAGACACGAGGTGGCCCACTTCTGGCTGAGGACTAGGTCTCGGGGGTCTCCTTCCCCCTCCTCGACCCCAGCAGCTGTTTTTTTTTTTCTTTTTCTTTCTAGGCCCTTGTGCTCTCTGAGCAAGGGAGAAGGTTTGCCAAGGAATATATCATCCCCAGACAGAAGAAAGTAAAATCTCAAGAGCCTAGAGCCCTCCAAAGTAGAAAATGAGAGAGGGTGCTTTTCCAGAGAGTGGGAGGGTATCTTAAGGGGGCTGGCGACAATGACAGAAAGGATGGACAGTTCTCCCATGCGGGAAGAGGGCTCTGGGGTGGGGGTGGGGGAGCAGCCAGGGTGAGACAGCAATGCAGGAGCTTATTTATAGAGGGAGGATCCTGGCCTGGAGGAGTCAAAGACCTGGGGCGCAGCTGAGTAGGGAGGGGGCTGTCTGGGGTGGCCCTGAGTGGGGTGGGTGGGGCTAAGAAGGAGGTGCCCCACAACTTTCTGCATCTTCGTGGAGGCCAGGTTACACATGGGCTGTGGCCCAGGAGGCAGGGAGGACTCTGGGAGATAGAGGCCTGCTTGAGGCCCCAAAACAGTAGAGGAAAACAGAAAAGGAAGTCATCTCCTGCTGAGAACCGCCCCCACCCCAAGTCCACCAGGCCTGAAATGGGCCATGCTAACTAAGAGGACTACCTTCTGTTGCCGCCAACAACGGGGTGGGGGAAGGGTAGATGGACAGAGTGGAGGGAGCAGGGGGAGGAAGAGAAAGCCAGCTCCCCAAACCTAAGCCACACATCCCCGTTCTCTTGCCATCTCTCCCCAGGCCTCTAGCTCCCCAGGAGTCCCTAGCGGCCCACGCTGATGTTGCAGGTCTTGCAGCTGGGATCTTTCTTGGCATCAGCAGTGGACAGGCTCATGAGCTGGTGCCCGCTGATCTCTCCCAGCGTGCCCAGGGACAGGTCGACGGGCTCGGTGTAGATAATCTCCAGGATGAGGTCCTGAGCGTGGCGGAAGATCAGCTCTCCATCTTCCACACTGCAGGTCAGGAACTTGTTGCAGGCAATGTCCAGGAGGGGCAGCCGGTCACGACAGAAGCGGTCCCCCAGGGAGCCCTTGGGTGCCAGAACCAGGATGGCATAGTGGTAGGCTGTGTACATACAGTAGAAGTCCGCAAAGTAGAGGTTGGTGCTGGGGTTGAAGAGGCGCTGGGCAGGGATCTGGAAGCGCCAGCGGCCATAAGGGGAGTCCTGTGGGGGTTGGCCTGTGTTGAACTCCGTGTTGCAGCTGAAGAAGACGCCGTGCAGCATGCCACTGGTTGGGGAGCCGTGGCTGCCACTGTTGTCCTTCAGGTAAGGCTGCAGCACATTCCCGCAGTGGGTCCTGCCCACCAGGGAGGAAAGCCAAAGAGAAGGGGAAATGTCATGGGTTAGCTCTGCTGGAACCTGGCTGCAATATGTAGCTGAGCAGAGAATGAGCCAGCCCGACTCCGGCAGGTTCTGTTAGCCTGCAGCCCCCACTAATCACAGACATTAAGTCCGTTCATGCTGTCTCCCTCACCAGACTCTGAGGATGAGTATCCTCTGCCTTAGTCTATGTGCCCTGGCCCCCAATAAGCAGCCCGGCACAGGTGGGTATCCTTTGTCTCTTTCATTCTGAAAAAAAAAAAAAAAAAAAAAAGGAGCCTACACAGGACCACTGCCTCTTCTTTAAGAGAAATACCAAAGACTCCAGTCCTTTACTGTTTTCTTAGGGCAAGGGGGGAGGGTAACGCCCACCACAGCTGCCAGTAATGATAAAGACAGTAACTGTGGCAGATTGCCCTGACCTAGCATAGAAGGACATGGACTTGAAGCGGCGTCAGCAGACGTGGGGGAGGGTGGACAAGACCTCGTCCTGGCTGTCCTGAGAGACAAGTGACTTGCCAGCCCTTGGTGCCTTGGGCTCAACATCAGTAGGCTGAAGGACTAGATCTGGTCTGTCTGTCTCTCTCTCCCCCTCTTCCCTGCTCCCCCTCACTCCCCTCAAAAGAAAGCAATGTACACGTGAGCCACTGACAAATAAGTTCGAGGCAATGCTGGTGGGTCACGTGGATGGGATCCTCCAAGCCCTGGCCTTTGGCTTCCTACCTGCCTCTCATCAATATCCTGTAAGATTTCCCCAAAATGCTTCTCTGGAGCCTCTGGACTCCTTAGCACTCAACTTGAGAGCTAGCTAGCTGAGATTCCCCAGAGCTTTCCATACTCAGGCGCCTTTTCATTTTGCCTTCTTCTTGCCTGTGTTCCTGGGTCCTGAAACGGAGAGATAGCTAATGTGCACGACAGACTCCAGTGACTGTCCCAGAAGGTGGGGGTCACACCTAGAACTTATTACCTGACTCTACCAGCAGGGTTCTCTGCCAGGAAGCCCTACTTCAACGTCCTTGATCTTTCCTTAGCCCCAACCTCAAAGTAGTAGTCTTTTTTTTTTTTTTTTTTTTTTTTGAGATAAGGTCTTGCTGTGTGGCCCAGGCTGGTCCTAAACTTGCAATTATACTTCTGCCTCGGCATTCTGGGAGAGAGGAAGAGCCGGGAAGGGAGAAGCCCTAGCTGGTCTGTCTTGCCCTACCTGGCATGCTGGAAGTACTCCTTGTGATGATTGCGGTAGAACACGGAGAAGCGGAGCATGCGGCCAGCGATCTGCTCAGCCTTCTCCTGCAGCTGGGCCAGGTGCTCCTTGGCATAATCTGTAAAGAGTCCGGGCAAGGTGAGGCGAGCAAAAGATCCGCTGCAGGATGGCAACTTCCTCTTTACACCACCCACTAAGCCTGCAGGCAACCTCATCCTCTGGACCAACAGGGGAGTTTCTGCAATAGCCTGGACTCAGATGGGATGGGCCAGCTGGCCTTGGCTGGGAACACGAAGAACTGCTTGTTGTCTGTTCTCACTTCTGTGGCAGCATTGCCAGAGGCTCAGGGTCCTCTGCATCCAGAAAGGACAGAGGAATGGAGGGACTCCAAGACTGCCATCCCGGTGAAAAGAGGGCCAATAGGAAAAGTAAAGACTTGCGAGGGAAAATACAAGGTCCTTTGGGGAAGGCCCTTCAAACCCAGGTGAGAGCCTACTCCACAATTAGTGTGGTGGCTAACTGTAATACTAAGTGGGGGCTGATGATGAATTAAAGCCTGGGCCTCAGGTGAGCGTTCAGTAAAGAGGGGCTAAGGCATTGGCTATCTACTTGAGCCTCTCTATTTGGGAGAAATAAAAAAGGCTGATACCAGGACAGGAAAACTGCCCTGAGACTGGACCAGGGGCCTTGAGACCTATGCAGAGTGGTTAGGCTACACAGTGCCTCGGAACACATTGGAGGAAGGTGTCCTTTCCTTATGGTAGCACTGCAGTTCTGCGTGCTTGATCTCTGGGAAAAGGCAGGGTAGACCCAACCACACCAATTCCAGATCTTCAATTTAAATTAAATACCCACCGCATATGCAGTTCGGGGGCAGGGGCAAACCAAGATGCCACTCCTGCAAGGAGCAGGAGTGCCTCTCTAGTGCAGTTACGGCAACTCAAGGAGACCGGGGGCACAGGATTTGGCAGAGGATGGAGCCAGCAGCCTTGGAGGCCCCAGGGCAGGGAATGTTCTCTGCCCCTTTCTTGTGACAGAGAGCAATCTGGAGCAGATCTCACATGGACACCAAAGGGACAGAATATTTTGGGGCAGCTCCTTGGCTATCGGTGACAAGCATTCACAAGGTAGTGTTTGCTCAGGCTAGAATCTGTGAGTTAGGCTCTGCCTAAGAGACCTTTACAAGACCACCAGATGGGAACCATTTTCCAGGCTAAGGAGATACTTAGGATAAGCAAAATGTTACTGAGATACCAAATGACAAGGAGTAGACTATTGGTGACCAAAACATGATCTAGTCAATGCAATGGAATAACCTTATGAAGGAATGAAATTCTGGGAAATCATACTGCACCTGGGTGTCTTACCGATATTCAGGTAAAAGAAATAAGCCAGTCCCCAAAGGACAAATACTTTGATCTCATTCATACAAGCCATTTTGCAGAGTCAAAGATCGGAAAGACAGAACAAACAGAGGAAGGCATGGCCCAGAGGAGAGGGAATGGGAAGGAAGAGCTCCTAGGGTATAGTGTCCTAGCTTTGCAAGATGGGGAAGTTCTAAAGATCAGATGCACAATCACGATATAAAGCCACTTAACGTTTGCTTCTGTGCTTAGAAACGGTTCAGATGGCCAGTTTTATGTTACATCTGTTTACCACAATGACAAATATATATTCTTGGGGCTGAAGGGATGGCTTAGCCGTGGAGAGCATTTGCTACTCCTGAAGAGGACAGGAATCTAATTCCCAGCATCAGCATAGGGTGGCTCACAACCACCTGTAACTCTAGTTCCAGGGGATCCAACACTCTCTTCTCATCTCTGTGGGTACTCAAACATGTGTGTGCACACAAGGCATACATATATACATAAAAATAAAGTAATTAAAAAATATATATATATCCCTTGAAAAAAGCTATAAAGTAATTCCATTCCTCATGCAGGTGGCATTGCCAATGTGTAGAGCATGCATCTGTCTAGGCAGACTCCGTGTCACCCCTCTGGCTTAAGCATAGCACCCAGGGTGCAGCAGATGTTTCTATGTATGCCAGGCTAAGATGAAGAGTCCCCCCCCCCGCCATGGCCCAACCAAGCCAGATGTGCTACAGAGGCAGGGTATTCATACAACATCAGGGTCTCACCTCCAGTGCAGAACTCCACAGTCTCACTCCAGCCAGACACCAGGTACTCCCCATCGCTCTGCTTCACCGCTGTCTGCACGGCCACACTGTATTCTGTACGGGGACTCAGGAACCAGTGGCCTCTCACTGTCATGGGCAGAGGCACTGCCTTGGCCACGAGCTTGGTGGGGACATCCTGAGGAGTGGGGTACAGATGGAGAACCAAGGATCAGTCTTGAAGTCACACCCCATCTTGCTATTATTCTGGAATCCCCATTCCCCCAAAGCATCTCCCCTCTTCCTTCTGAGGAGGATCGGAGTTTCAGAGACTCCACGGTTCTGTGGCCCAGCCACCATCTCACTGAAGAGGCAAGCAGTGGCTTGAAGCTACCTCCTTCAAGCCCCACGATGCCCCATTCATTCTCTTGAGAACCAAGGAGAAAGGCCACTAGGGACGAGGGCCCCAAAGTTGAAGGTGGCAAGACCTTCATTTCTGAGGGAGACTTTGAGAAATCTGCACACTGCAGTGCTGTCTCCACGGCAACGGCAAATGCTGGGAAGCCAGGGAGGAAGAGAAAAATATGCCTTATTCTTTGGGGGGAGGGCCAAGGGGATGGTGTGGAACATTCACGTCACCGTGGCAACTGGCCTGCCAAAAGACACCCAGATCTGGGGAGCCAGATTCAGAGAGAGAGAGAGAGAGAGAGAGAGAGAGAGAGAATAAAGGACAGAGAAACAGAAAGAGAGAGAGGGGAAATAAGGGAGAGAGAGAGAGAGAGACAGAGAGAGAGAGAGAGAGAGAGAAGTGCGAGCGCCCACACCAAGGCTGTCACCCTAGGAGTCAGCTCCTTCACACTGAACTCTCCTCTGCCTATGCATGCAGCTGGAGAAGATGTGAGGTTCCCTCCCACCTGCTCCTATGCTGGCTTTTAACCTGGAGAAGGGACACACTGAAGAGAATCCTCCTACATGTCTTTCCACACCTAGGAAATAGACTAGCAGGCAGGAACTCAGCAGAGAATACCTAGGACTGTGTACAGTATCACATACCCAGCTGAAAGGGGCCTACGTAGCTCACCCGACCACAAGTATGACCCTGAGTCCTGGGCTGAACCAGCCATGGGAATAGCAGCGTTGGAGCTGTGGTATGCCTGGGACCAAACAGCACAAAAACATCTCTGACGGAGTCTTTTCAACAGCTCTACAAGGATAGTGTGGTCATTCCATTATTACCAATGAAGGCACTAAGGCTCAGAAAGGTGATATCACTTTGGCAAGATGACCCCGTGAGAAAAATCTGGATTTTGGCCAGGCATCTACCTTGTCCCTATTTGTCTACTTGCTTCCACGTAAAATAGGAGTGGGGAGAGGGTATCAGGACATCTTTTACTCACCCGGTGTTTAAACTTGTTGGAATTCTTGTTTTCTTTCTTGTTGAGATCAATGAAATAATGGGTGACTCTCTCCAGGTCACTGTCTTCCATGGCCCAGGAGATACGGAAAGAGTCACAAGTGATATTGTTGATCTCGATGCTGTGGGGCGTGGACAGCAGTTCCATGGTCCCCTCTGGTTTGGATCCTGTGGGAATTGAGAGCCAGAGGAAAGATTAGCATCTCCCTCCCATCACAGGGCTTTCTGGAATGTGCTGCTCCCATCATGCTTGAGAGGTGGAGTCTCTTGCATACCATCAAACGCCCCCTGCCTCATCGAGGTGATTGAAAAGATTGCAAGGGGGGGCTAGACTGGATAGGAGGGACCCGAGGTGAGATGGGATACCCTCCGGAAGGGGCTCTTGGCTCTCCTTAGAGGGTCCACAGAGCAGACGGCACCTGACAGGTGGCAGAGGCAGTGGGAACGCTGCAAACACTGGGCAGGGACAGATTTGCAGCAGATGGAGCTGAGGAGGGAGGGGCCCTTAGCCAGCAGGCGTGAAAAGAGAAAAGGTGGGAGTGGAGAGGCTCGGGAGGAGGAGGTACACAGGAAGCACCTGCTGAGGGGCCAATGCCTGAGGGTTGAGGCAGGTGGCAGGTCAGGGGCAGCCAGAGTCCACAGGTGCCAAGACCCTGTGGCTCTGGCCTCACTCCTCCCCGGAGTGACTGGAGCAGCTAGGGGTCCTGCTGTGGAGGGATGGGGGGGGACAAACGCTCTGGATAGATCTCTGGTGGGTGGGGGCGGTATGGGCCACAGCCTGCTTTAAGCTCTTTTTGGTCCATTACTTTGACGTGCAGTTTCTATTTTCAGAGATTCACTTGACTTTTTTTCTTTATTTCTTTCTCTCTTCTCTTCTTTCCTGAGAAAAGATCTTCCTGTGCAGACCAGAGTTTAAACTCACTATCCTCCTGCCTCAGCCTCCCAAGCGCTGAGATTACAAGTGCGTGCTTACTTCGCTCTTTTAAAGAATTCCTTTTGGTCTTTTTGAGGCAGGGTTTCCCTGTGTAGCCCTAACTGTCCTGGGACTCTGTAGACCAGACTGGCCTCCAACTAAGAGATCTGCCCGCCTCTGCCTCCTGAGTGCTAGGATCAAAGATATGTGCCACCACCCCCGGCTTCAAGAATTACTTTCAACACTGACATCTATTGGGGGCCAACAAACTGCTAACATCTCACATAAGTCTGGGGGATATATAGGTACTGTTATCCTTCTTATTCATCCCCAAAGTTGAGGATGCTGATACGTCCTCACAACTAGCAAATTACTTACACTCTGGAGGCCGAGTTCTTTCTTATGGACTAAGGCTGTGTGTGCATGTATAGTGTGTATATGCGATAAAACTGTGTTCCCGCTGTTTACTTCTCTCTTCCTTTCATATTCTTCAAGTGACTGAATTTTCTTTTGCCTCTTACTCCCATTCCTTCAGGTGTACCCCGACTTTGTGCCCTTTGGGCATGGAAAAGACTATACCATTATCTTTCTTGACTGTGCTTAACTGGGCTAGAGTTAGCTGGGCTTGTCTATAGCCTTGTTCTCCCAGGAATGGGGCACTTGGGGGAGACACAGAACTGTGGGTGGACTTGCTCAGGGCCTTTCCTAGCTTCTCTTCTGCAGCCCATCACCCAGCAAATCTCCCAGCACCTCCTTCTCTGCTCTCATCTTTCTTCCCCTTTCCTTGTCCAGGAGCTAGGGTGAGGGCACCTTGTGCCTGCAAAATCAGGTACTTTTATTTATAGCTCCCAGAAAAATCCAACCCACATTTTCCTGTCAATTAAGCCTGCTCCAGAGCCTGGCACCACTAAATTAATCTGTGGACTGCCTGGAAGGCAGGTACAGGGAAGAGTGCGGGTAAGGTTGATGTCCTCATCTGCCCAGGTGTTCCCCAAGTCTAGTATGTTCTTAGCTTCCCTCCCTGCAGCCAAATGTTCCTGGCTTCATGCATAGGAAAACTATGGTCAATGAACACGGGGGTGCTACCAGGTCTCCTCCAAAACGAGACAAAATGGGATGGGGTATCGGAAACAACCCTACAATAATACTTCTGTACGTAATTTTGGAAAGAGGTGTGGAGCAGCAAGGGATTAGCATTGCCTTGGATCCTGACAAGAAGCTTCTGAGGGAGCTTTCTGTGCCCATGAACATGAGCACACACTCCTACCTGAGCACTTGAGTGGCTCCCACCTACGTGGGATCCAGCCTACACCTGCCCTGAGCAGACACCTGTCCCTGCCTTGATCCTTCCTCACTTTCGAGTCTTCCTAGATGCAAGGGCAGCTTTGGTGGTGGGTGGAGATTCCAGGCCAGGTGCTTGCTCATCCCTTCTCCTCTCCATCTCTGGGAGAGCTGCACCCCACCCTAGCCTAAGGTCTGGGAGAGTGAGAACAACCGACCCTGCAAGGGCAGCCAGCCAGCATGGACGAAGAGCGGGTGTCAATCCTGCTTCTGTACACCCAGATGCCGAGGGAAGGGCAGCCTGGGAAGGACAGGTTGAGGCAACACCCTAGGAACACCCACACTCCCATGTGAATCCACCCTAAGCAAGCATGTACACACCCCCACGCAGGGAGGCATGCACGCACATACACATGTGCAAGGGGTGCCCACACTCCTCAGCACACGCCTCCTTAGACATCCTCAAACCTCCACGCTCACCTACGCATGGATGTACCCTCCTCCACCTGGCACATTCTAAGAATGTCCCAGTATTTCCCCCTCAAAAAGCTGATGCCTTCATGTCAATGCACACACGTTCATGTCCACAGGCTCACACATACCCACATGCGTGTGCCCCTCAGCATCACAAATCGTATCTGGGGAAAAGAGGAAGCCACAGGCACCAACACATATGCATGCTGCCTCCCCCATGAAGGCAAGCAACCCACAAGACTGCCTGTTCACACATGTACATTCGAACACACGTCAATCCTTGCCTGGATTCTGATATTCCCCATGGAGGTTCCAAGACACAGACTTTGAAAACATGTTTGCCTCTGGCCATGTTGGTCAGCCTGCTTCTTCACAGGCCAACAGGTTTGCACACCTACTCAAGTTTGCCCACAAACAGAGGTTTGTGCCCACACTTCCCACCTACCCACCTCGGCTTGCCCCAAGTTGCCCCTCCCGCATAGAAACAGCCTGGTTGCTACAGTACTCCCTCAGCATGTACTCCCACCCACATAACAAGTGACATGTCCACCCCCTAAAAATGCTGCTTTTTGGGGCCCCTGCCCACATATGCCCACAGGCTACTCAGATAAACGCTGCCCCCGCATACATGTACCTCACACGCAAAAATGTTCTGAAACATGTCATAAGCCGGTCAGAAACCCCAAAGGAACCTAACTGCGTGAAGACAGACCTACCTACGCAAGCTAGCCTACAGCCTCCTCCCAACCATGCAGACACGTTGTACACACTGGGACCCCTTCCCCAAGCTCATTCCAAAAAGCCACTGGCATGTCATACATAGGGAAAGATCCCCCACCCAGCTGAACCTTTTGGCATTGCCGGCTGCGCAGAATGGTCACGGGGTAACTAACTGTGTTGCCCCGGAGACCAGATCCAGCTGTTAAGCTCTTTGCCAAGGACTTAGGGGAAAGGGGACAAGGTCGCCAGGCCTGGCAACCCAGATGGACAGCCAGGACAGTTGTGGGACCCTGGTGGCCACCGCTCACAACCTTGCAGGGTAGGCAGGATGGTTTGGGGAAGAAGCGCACTTACCTGGCTTTAGCCGGCCCTGCAGAGGGAGACTTGGAAGAGAAGGAAAGGCGAGACCTCTCCGAGGGTGATGAGCTCCCCAGGCAGGGGATAGCAGCCTGACGCCTAGGTCACAGGCAGCGGGACTTGCTCGCTTCTCTCTGGGCTACCGAGGAGGCTGCTTCCATGCCCCACAGGCAGCCACTCCTGTCTGGCTCTGCAGCTACCGCTACTGCCCCCGGCAAGAAGACCAAGAAGACGACGTTGCTCGCAGGCAGCCCAGTGAGTGAGGTGCACAAGAAGAGAGAGGCAAGAGCGAAATCAAAGCAGCGTGGAGGAGAGAGAGGCAGAGAAATCGAGAAGGAACGGGAGAGCCAGACCGAATCTGGCTCCACCAATGGGATCAGAGGCTGCTCAGCGTCAGGTGATAACAAGCAAGCTTGGTCCCTGCTCGCCCAGGCTTGTGGGAGGGGGAAAGGGCAGAGGGTCCCCGGGGAGCTATACAGATGTCCTTGGAGGCAGTAGCTGTGGCTTCTGCTACATTTCCCCCATTCTTCTAGGACAAGATGCCTCCTGAAGTCAGTCAACACACCCCCTCCTTGGAAATCTGGGGCTCGAATGCAGCCCCCAAACTTTAAGGTGCTGGGACAGGGGTGGAGCTTAACCCAAGGACTCGGAAGGCTGGGTAGGGGAAGGGTCCCAAAGAGGTAGGTGAGCTGGGTTGGAGGGACCTTATCTTCAGTCTAGGTGATCTCCTAGGGCATCTTCACCGATGCACACGGCTCCATTTTCTTACCAACTCTTATCAAGAGAAACCAGCCAGCTCCATAGCTTCGGAGACTCCAGAGTGTCCAGGGAGAATCTTCTAGCTGCTTAAATGTCTCCAAGAAAAGGAGTGGGAGAGAGGTGTTGTTAAAAAAAAAAGGGGGGGAGGGATGCACAGAGGCAAGAATGTGGGGGGTGGAAGGAGACACAGAGCTTTGAGTGTTCTTATCCCTGACTACCCTCCAGGCTCGAGGCCACCAAAGAAAGTCCTGAGACTGCAGCCAGTGGGCTGTCTGTCTGCAGGAGGCTTGTCTATCACCAAGACTGAGGATGGCCGGAAGTTCCCAAAAGAGCAGTCAAGGAAATTTGATCGAAGCAACAGTGACCAAGAGTTGATAGTATGATGAAAAGCCCAGGTTTTGTAGTCTGATCGAAATGGAAACAGCTCCCTGGTTTTCTAGTTGGGTGACCTCGGACAAGTGACTCTGAGCTTCAGTTTCTTCATTTGTGAAGCGGGATGATGATACAGGTTTATTGTTATTGTGGAATGAGATCATTATGTAAATCATTTCGCTCTGGGCTTGGCCCCTGAGAAGTGTCTGTCAACCTGACAGAGTTGCTATCTTTCTCATCGTCGGTGGCAGTCTCTGCCCTGCAAAGTGCCCAGGTTTCTAGGGGAGGTAGGAAGGACGTCGAGAGGGCACATTTCGATAATAAGGAGCCTCTAGTTGGCCCTTCTGCATTTGCTGATACAAGCAAGAATCAAAAAGATGGTTCTAGGCGCTGGAGAGATGGCTGAG
Source organism: Ondatra zibethicus (assembly GCA_004026605.1). Taxonomy (NCBI): domain Eukaryota; kingdom Metazoa; phylum Chordata; class Mammalia; order Rodentia; family Cricetidae; genus Ondatra; species Ondatra zibethicus. Next base: position 259,078 of record PVIU01000710.1, read on the forward strand.
AAGCTAGAGCACTTGCAGAGGACCCAAGTTCTAGTCCCAGCTCACAGTCACCTTTCCGACTCCAGCTCTCGGGGAATCCCATGCCCTCTTCTGGCCTCTGCTGACACTGTACACATGTGGTGCTACTGTACAGCAGTTTCCCAGGAGATCAAAACATTCCTTCTTACAGGGGAGCTCCTTCAGCAGGAAGGTAGACAACTCAAAACAGCTACAGAAGTCCCTGAAACTGACCAGATTCACTAGGGCCCCTCCCTGCCAGAGTAAACAGTAAAAACTGAGAGCCTCTCAGAGGAATGAAGCTGAGCTGCAGAGAAGACTCTCAGACAAACCAAGAAGCTGCTGAGACCGGAGCAGATGTGTGGAAAAAGCAGAAACCAGCTGAGCTTCTGGAAGAGGTGTAGACCAACAGAGAAACCTGGAAAGGACACTCTCCAACCTGCTAAGCGGCTTTGTAAGTTGTGTTGCACCTTTGGGTGGGCTTTGGTGGTGCAGCTGTCTTTGAGTCATTTCTGCTCCTGTAAGTAACCCTTCACCCATATTCCTGTAAGCAAACCCAATAAAACTCATTGGTTCACCAAGTTGGACTTTGGTGGTATTCGTACTTTGATCTGTCATGAGCTCCCTATCTGGATGTATGTGTTTTGTCTTCCCATGAAAAGTTTTGTCACACACAACAGGTACAACAGACATACATGCAAGCAAAACACCCATCCACGTATAATAAGATAAAATTTCAAACACTTTCCCATATTGATTTGTGGTGATAAGGCTTTTGCTCAATTTGTAGAGTGTTTGAGTATTTGCCCAGAATGCACAAAGCTCACCCCAGGAGTGGCAATGCATGTTTGTAGTCCTTAGGGGGTAGAGGCAGAGGAAGATCAGAATTCAAGATCATCCTTAGCTACATAGTGAGTCTGCAGCCAGCCTGAACTACATAAAATTTGGTTTGACTGTATTTGTGTTTAACATGTGCAGAGTTTTGTTTCTTTTTCTTTTTTTGGTTTTTCAAGACAGGGTTTCTCTGTAGCTTCAGAGCCTGTCCTGGAACTAGCTCTTGTAGACCAGGCTGGTCTCGAACTTACAGAGATCCACCTGCCTCTGCCTCCCAAGTGCTGGGATTAAAGGCGTGCGCCACCACAGCCCGGCCACAGAGTTTTGTTTCACATAATATTTAGATTACATTAGATAGTAGAAGTAAATTATGGGGATACACTTAAGTTGCACGTAAACTCCATGACGTTTTTATGCAAAGTACTTGAATATCCTCTGGTTTGGGTATCTGCAGATATGTTGGAACCAACCCCATCAGTGCATAGAGATGGTGTCCAGCTAAGTTCTGGATACAGATAAGTATTCAGAGCAGGGAGAGAGGCTGACTCCTGAGCACAGAGGAGATGGCAACTGAGAAAGGGTGATGGGGTGGAGAGGGAGTGACCTGGGGATAGCCGATGCCACTTGACCTCAGAAAGCAGAAGATGTGAGCTGAGCATCAAGGGACATGTATGGAGAGGGACTTGGGGGTCTGTAGTTATTGGCGATAAGGGTCAGAGAGGGTGACAAACAAAATGAAGTATCCACAGGGTATAGAGCCAAGCAGAAGCCAGGCCTGCCTTAAATGGGCGTGAGAACCTGAGCAAGTCTGGTCAGATCATGTACCACAGATTGTGGAGTGGTGTGTCATACAGGCGGGATTAAGCACCCCTTTGGCCAAACACAAGGCCCTGCCCCTCACACACCCACACTAAGATGTTGAAACTCAGAAGAGGTTTGAGACATCGCCACCCAGTTAGGGACGGTTTCAGTTGTCTAGCCTAAAACCAAGAGCAACCTGAAGAGCAGCAAGGGAGGAAAAGGCAGGTTCTCTGTGACTCAGTTTCCCTCCCTTGAAATGGATGAATCCTGAACCATTTATGCTTCTCCCCTTCTCAAGATGACACTTGAAGTCAGCCTGAGATCGTGAGCCTTGGTGGTGGTGAATAGCAGCCTTATGAATGACCCTTTGTGCAACCGTGTGCCCGTGAGCCAGATGGGCAGGTGAAGACGCAACCCTTTATGGCTCATGCCTCTCCATGCCTCACAAGGACTCCTCTCAGAGCAGGAGGGAAACTCATGGTCAGAACAAAGCACAGCCAAAAATAACTAGCTTCACATAGGAAATCTACCAAACAGCCAAGAGGATGATGTGCTTCTGCTATCTTAGTTTGGTTTGGCTTACTGTTTCTTTAAGACAGGGTTTCACTATAGCACAGTAGCTGGCCTGGAACCTGTTACATAGGCCTTGACCTCACAGAGATCCGCCTGCCTCTGCCTCCCAAGTGCTAGGATTAAAGACATGTATCACCATCCCTAGCTACCAGCTATGTTAGTATAGTTAACTTTTTCTTACACAAGCCACACATGGTCACTGTAGAAATATGTGAGTACTTCATTGTAAAAATTAAGAGCAGGGCTGGAGGGATGGCTCAGCCGTTAAGAGCTTTGCTGCACTTCCAGAGGTCCTGAGTTCAATTTCCAATAGCTACATGGTGACTCACAACCAGCTATAATGAGATCCGGTGTCCTCTTCTAGTCTGCAGGTTACATGCAGGCAAAACACTGTATGCATAATAAAGAAATGTAAATCCTTTTTAAAAATTAGGAGGGAATTAAAATGATTGGTTTTCAAAAATAGATATATGATATATGCACATGGTTTATTCCAAAAGTGGGAGGAAGAATTGGAATGTGCTTTTCTGATTTAGCAATGTCCTTTTATTTATGATATGGTCTAAATTTCTGTGTTTTGTTCCATTGTTGGGTCTCTTTCGGAATCCTCTACTCATCTGATTCTCTGTCTCCTAAACAGTGAACACACTTATAGCAAAATTTCTTTTCATGCCTTAATTATACTTTTAATAATTATGAACACTTAAGTAAGCTATTAAAATACAGATTTAACAAACTATCCTTTTAATTTTATTTGTTTTTAATTGGGTTATACCTTTTTCCCCACTACCCTTCCTTCCTCCCCTCTCCCCTTCCACCCTCCTCCCACCCACCACCCTCCCAATTTATTCAGAAGATCTTGTCTTTTTCTCTTTTCTAGGCAGATCCATGTATGTCTCTCTTAGGGTCTTCTTTGTTGTCTAGGTTCTCTGGGTTTGTGGACTGCAAGTTGGTCATTCTTTGCTGTATGTCTAAAAGCCACTTATGAGTAAGTGCATATTATATTTGTCTTTCTGGGTCTGGGTTACCTCACTCAGTATTTTTTTTCTAGTTCTGTCCATTTGCCTGCAAATTTCAAGATGTCATTACTTTTTACTGCTGAGTAGTACTCCATTGTGTAAATGTACCACATTTTCCTTATCCATTCTTCAGTTGAGGGGCATCTAGGTTGTTTCCAGGTTCTAGCTATTACGAATAATGCTGCTATGAACATAGTTGAGCAGCTGTCCCTGTGGTGTTATTGTGTATCGTTTGGGGATATGCCCAAGAGTGGTATTCCTGGGTCTTGAGGTAGGTTGAGTCCCAATTTTCTGAGAAATTGCCATATTGATTTCCAAAGCAGCTGTACAAATTTGCACTCCCACCAGCAATGCAGAAGTGTTCCCCTTCCTCCACATCTGCTGACAGAATAAGCTGTCATCAGTGTTTTTGATCTTGGCCATTCTGACAGTTATAAGATGGTATCTCAGAGTTGTTTTGATTTGCATTTCTCTGATGGCTAAGCATGTTGAGCTTTTCCTTAAGTGTCTTTTGTACATTTGAGATTTGTCTGTTGAGAGTTCTCTGTTTAGGTCTGTATTGGATTATTTGTTCGCTTGATGTCTAATTTCTTGAATTCTTTGTATATTTTGAATATCAGTCCTCTGTCAAATGTGGAGTTGGTGAAGATCTTTTCCCATTCTGTTTTGTCTTCTTGACCAGGTCCTTTGCTTTATAGAAGCTTCTCAATTTCAGGAGGTCCCATTTATTAATTGTTCTTTTAAGTGTCTGTGCTACTGGAGTTATATTTAGGAAGTGGTCTCCTGTGTCAATGTGTTCAAGGCTACTTCCCACTTTCTTTTCTGTGAGGTTCAGTGTGGTTTTCTGTTGAGGTCTTTGATCCATATGGACTTGAGTTTTAACAAACTAATTTTTAAAAGATCAGCCAGAGCAGGGCGGTGGTGGTGCATGCCTTTAATGCCAGCACTCGGGAGGCAGAGGCAGGAGGATCTCTGTGAGTTCGAGGCCAGCCTGGTCTACAAGAGCTAGTTCCAAAGCTACAGTGAAACTTGAAAAACCATAAAAATATTAGCCAGATGTGGTGGCTCATACCTCCAGCACTTAGACTGAGACAAGGAATTGTCTGGAGTTCCAGGGCAGCCTGGACTACAGACTGAGAACCTGGCACTGTAACCACCCCCACCCCCAAAAGCACACAAACCAAAGCATACAAAGCAAAAACACTAACTACCCAAGGGACTGGAGAGATGGCTCAGCAGGTAAGAAAACTGGCTGTTCTTCTAGAGGACTCAGCACCCACGTGGCAGCTCACAACTGTCTGTCATTCCAGTTCCTGGGGATATGACACTCTCACACATAACTACATGCAGGCAAAACACCGATGCACATTAAATTAAAAAAATTTTTAAAAATCATTACCCAAACAAAACAACCCACTTATGTGACAATTGGAGAAACTGACATTTTTTTAGTTTTGTTTTTCGAGACAGGGTTTCTCTGTGTAGCCCTGGCTGTCCTGGAACTCTCTCTGTAGATCAGGCTGGACTCCACCTGCCTCTGCCTCCATAGTTCTGGGATTAAAGGTGTGTGCCACTGCCTTTAATGTTTCTAAAGAATAAGGACTTTACATTTCTTTGGCTGAGAAAATTAATTTTTTTTGTTTGGTTTGGTTTTTTGATACAGGGTTTCTTTGTATAGCTTTGCCTGTCCTAGAACTCACTCTGTAGACCAGCCTGGCCTCAAACTCAGAGATCCACCTGCCTCTGGCTCCTGAGTGCTGGGATTAAAGGCGTGTGCCATCACTTCTTATCTGGACATTTGGTAATATTTAGGAATCACTGGTTTGATGATAACATTTCAGTTATTTTTTTAAAAGATTTTTATTTTCTGTACTTGTTTTCCCGCATGCATGTCTGTGCGCTGTCTGTCTGTAGTGCCATTGGCTGTCAGGGAGGGCATTTGATCCCCTGGAACTGGAGTTCCTGGTGGTTCTGTGCAGCCAGGTGGATGCTGGAAACCGAAGCCAGGTCCTCCCAAGAGCAACAAATGCTCTTAACCTCTGAGTCATCTCTCCAGCTCTGCAGTGAGTTTGTAGTTATTTTTTAGAGCCCTTATTCTTCAGAAATGTATATTGTGATATTTATAAATGAATAACATACTACAAATGGTCTGTTTTAAAGTGATCGTAGTGGGTGGTGATTGAGATAAAACAAGGGTGAATAATTAAAGCTGGGCTCGTGGAAATCTAATGAGCTATTTTCTTCTACTTTGTGCCTTATTAGAAGTTTTCACATTAAACATTATACCTAAGCCAAAACTGCAACAATAACAAAGGCACTTATTAAGCACCAAGACACAGTGCCAGACATGTGATTTGGAAGGCAGAATTGAGAGGTTGATTCATCAGTCTCATAATCGAAAGGGAAATGGAAAGGAGGCCCAGCCCCAGAGTTAGAAAAGTTGTGTTCAATTTCAGATCTGAATGCAAAGTCTATATTTTACCTCATAGAGATGGGTAACAGATACAGAATGTGATATACTATAGAAAGAGCCTGTCTTAAAAATAAATTAGATGTACTTATTTTATGAGTGTTTTGTCTGCATGTATGTATGTGCTCCACATGCATACCTACAAGTGGTTGGGAGCCACCATGTGTGTGTTGGGAACTGAACCTGGGTACTCTGCAAGAACAGAAAGTGGTCTTAACTGCTGAGCCATGTAGCCAGCCCCAAGCTTACAGTCTTAATACTGCCTATGCGCTTTATAAAATCAAAATGTATAGATTTTCTTTCTAGGTAAGCTGAGTGTGGCGATCCATGAGCCAACAAAGCACACACATCCACAAAGCCCCCTGTTCATTCAGTTGTGCTTACAGTGAGACAGAGGTAAGGGGAAGGGGTGTCTATGAGCGCTGCACGGGTTTCCCATGGCCTACTTACTTTCAGTGTTTGAGACTGCATTTAGATATCCTGCCACTCTCAGTGCTTACACTTTTCATACTTAATAAAGAACATTAATGAGCTGGGCCTAGGGGAACAGCTACTCAGAAGGCTGAGGCTGGAAGATCACATTTGTTGCTCATCAGGACAACTTACAGAAAACTCCAGTCTCTGTAATGGTTTGCATAAGAACGGCACCCCTAGGCTCATGTATTTGCATGGTTAGTCAGCACAGAGTGGCCTTGGTGGAGGAAGTGTGTCACTGGGGGTTGGGCTTTGGGCTTTTAAAAGCCTAACTGAGGCCTGGTGACTCTCTCTTGTTGTTGTTCTTGTTCTGAATGTAGAACTCTCAGCTCCTTCTCCAGCACCATGTCTGCCACCATGCTGATAATGGACTAAACTTCAGAAACTGTAAGCCAGCCCCAATTAAACATTTTCCTTTATAAGAGTCACAGGGGTCATGGTGTCTCTTCACAGCAGTAGAACACTGACTAAGACATTCTGGAAAGATAAATCCCTACCACTGACGAAACCATGCAGTTTGGACGCAGGACCCAGATGACCCAGGCTGGATCTGTCCTGAAAGTCTCCTCCCTGAGGACTGGCCTTCATGGTACCAGAAGGCCATACAAGCTTCCAAAGGAGGGAAGCAGCCAACACTCCCTCTCAGCTATGACACCTGTGAAGAACAATAATCAGTTTGGCACAATAACCCTAAGGGTACAGTAGTTGACACCATTCTTTGGTGGCGACCAAAAGCTCACTAATTGGATCTAAGACCTGCTTAATAAGAGGGAAATAATGCCTGGTACTGGAAGCGCAGCTAATGATTTGGAGTTAGTGATTATGGACACTTGTCATGGATCTTGGAGGAAATCTACAACTACCAATTTACTAAACCAGCATAATCCCTAACTGAATTCTAATTACTTATTCTAGCATCTACAGGTAAGTGAGGTGTTCGTCCCTCATCAAGGTAATTTCTCTTTGCAATAGATGGGGACCACTCAGAAGCCTACAACTGATCAAAGTACAGGTGTGGAGCTCGATACCAGTTGATACATCCACAACATAACTCCTGTGCCTGAGATTTAGATGCAGGGACCGTTGCAGAAGAGTGGGCAGGAAGACCGCAAGAGCCAGAGGAACAGGGAGTTGTCTGTGAGGTTGTGTCTTCTAGGAAAGTCAGAGAAGCTACATCCGTGAAGTCTCACCAGCATGGCTGCCTAAACATGATCTGAACAAGGGTGACACCAGTAGACATGCTAACACAGAAAAGGGACAAGGCTCCAACCCTAGACAAAGAACTAGACCCAAGTAAGGGACAGTGGGAGAAGGAGAAATAGTCTTACCCAGGAAAGAGCAAACCAATCTGTTATTCAATACCAAATGGTCAAGTTCAGCTTTAGTCCCAGCACTTAGGAAGCAGAGGCAGATTTGAGTTTGAGTCTGAGGCCGGCCTGGTCTACATATACTTAAAGAGTTCCAGGACAGCAAGGGTTACATAGAGAGACTCAGACTCAAAGCAAACAAACGATAACAACAACAACAACCAAATAAATGGTCAGTCTTGAAAACATATACATAAAGTAACATACAGCACATTGTAGTTATATTTTAGGAACACGCACCACCACTGCCAATCAAACGTCAAGCCCTTGCCTACTGGCATCGCATATGAGGTTTGGTACTAGTATTTCGAGTCAGAGAGAGAAAATATTTATGTGTTTATTTCTGTGATTCTGGAGAATCAAACCAGGGACTTGTATAGGCCAGGCAATGACTACTCACCTGCACCCACCCTAGGCCCGAAATGGCCTTTATGTGAATGGTGTCCGAGTTAAATTTACCTCCTAGAAACAATTCAGCTTTATGGTTCCACCCACAGCCAGGCTTGCTCCATGGCCTCAGCACAAGCTGGAAGTCGTCCATTCTGTTTAAAAGGTCTATTGGGCACTCATTATAGATCAAGCACTGTTTGAGGCAGGAGGAATAGACGATGGACAACCACCTAACCCCCAAGAAATTCTTCTCATAGGGCTTATTTCCTGGTAGGAAGGCGACAGACACATTAACAAGCAGACACTACAGTATATTGGGTGGTGACAGAGAAAAATAAGTCAGGAAATAGAAGGAGTCAGGGGAAGGCTTTTTTGTTTTGTTTGGCAGTTTTAAGTAAGGCCACCAGAGAAGGCATCTATGTGAAAGTGACTGGGGAAGCTGACTGGAGGGAGGGAGGGAGGGGCCCATGCAGCATTCTAAGGGGAAGGAGCATTCTAAGCAGGAGGTACAGGAACCCTGAAGCAGAAGCCTGCTAGGTATGGTCCAGCTGGGCCTGGAGTAGCAGGAACAGTCAGTGAGAAACTCAGGAGTGGAGGCCAGAGAGTGTGTGGGTGGATAACCAGATTATGCAGGGCCAGGGAGGCCACCCTAAAGCTGCTCTCCTGAAATAGGGATCTACTGGGAAGTTTAAGCACAGGTATGACCTGATGGGACTACGTCACTTGTGCTGTTGAGACTAGACCAGGAGGCCCATCTGGAAGGGAGTCTAGACAGGAAGTTATTGTAATAAAAAGAGCCACCAAAAGTGGCCTGCACCAGAAAGGTGGTGAATGTGTGGTAAGATTCAGGAAAAATCTAGAAAAGCTGATATAGTAAGGGAGTCTATGAGAGAAGAGAGTCAAGGGGACTGAAGAGATACACCCTGGCTAGTGTGCCTGGGGCCCTGGTTTTAATCCTCACTGTGGGGTTGGGAGCAGATTTTTGATGTAACAACTAGAGGGACATAGTTGCTACTTAGTAAAATGGGGCCACTTTGTAACAGTTTGAATGTGGACCTGGGTTTTAGATGCTGTCTTAGTTAGGGTTTCTATTGCTCTGAAAAGACACCATGACCATGGCAACTCTTTTTTTTTTTATTCAGCATTTATAAAGGAAATCATTTAATTGGGGCTGGCTTACAATTCAGAGGTTTAGTCCATTATAATCATGGTGGCGTGCAGGCAGACATAATGTTGGAAAAGGAGCTAAGAATTCTAAATCTTGATCCACATGAAGCCAGAAGAGACTGCTACACTGGGCGTGGCTTGAGTATCTGAGACTTCAAAGCGTGACCTCAGTGACACACCTCCGACAAGGCCTCACCTACTCTAGCAAGGCCCCACCTCCTGATAGTGCCATTCCCCTATGGATCTAGCATTCAGAGTCTATGGGGGCCCCACCTATTCAAACCACCACAGACACCTAGCAGACGTCCGGACTTCTCTGCTGGAACCCTGAGAAATGCATACAGTGTCGGCCCGGAAAGAGAGCAGGGTAGGGGAGACGGCTCAGTGGAGAAAAGTATGCTTGCCTGACCCGAGTTCCCTAAAACAGACAGTAGGAGAGAACTACCTCCTGAAAGCTGTTCTCTGATTCCACACTCATGCCATGGAACCCACGTGCCCAATCAATTTCAAAATCTAAAGTAATATAAATATGAAATCAATCAACTAGACAATAGTAATGGAGAAAGTACAGGGAGAAGGGTGCTTGGGGGAGGGAGCCGGATGGGACAGAACCCTGAGGACTAAATGTCTAGAAGTCAAGGCAAATGAGGAGAAACCAGTAAACTAACCACCTGCAAGGGAAGCAAATGAATTAGGATAAATAACACATAGAAAACACTTCACATCTTGAACTGGGGAGGTGTTCTCATACTACACATCCCTTTTATTCTGAGGATATATATTTAAAGATTTCTTACTCACTTTGTGTTTCTGATGCCCATTAAGAATTCACGAACATGTGGTTTTTAACAGAATCTGGTTATAATTTCCCAAACCAACCTTAGACTCCCCAGTGTTTGTTAGTTTCATTGCTTGTCAGTAAGAATGACGATTATATTTATGACAGTCATGAGCATAACATGCAAGAAGAGGTTACTAATAACAAAACTAGGTCTCAGCCGGGTGGTGGTGGTGTACACCTTTAATTCCAGCACTTGGGGGGTGGGGAGGGAGGCAGGCGGATCTCAGTGAGTTCGAGGCCAGCCTGGTCTACAAAGCGAGTTCCAGGGCAGCTGGAACTGCTACACAGAGAAACCCTGTCTCGAAAAACAAAACAAACAAACAAACAAACAAAAAACCAAAAACAAATCCCAAAACCATAAAAAAGAAAAAAAAATCTAGGTTTCCTAGGATCATATTCATTATGCAGGATTCAGCTAAAAATAGCTTAAATAGTTCCATTGAGGCTAGATGAAAGACTCCAACCCTCAATCTTTGGGAGAAAATGCAGAAAGGTGTAGGAACAAAGAGCTCAGAGTCTGTTAGCTTAGTTAAAGGAAGGCTGGAGAAAGTCCCTAGACAGATTATAATAATCACTGTTAGGAAGTAATCTCTAAAATGTAAAAGATATGGCTGGGGATGTTTTTGAGCTGGTACGATAACCTGCTTAGTATGCACAACGTTCTGGGTTCCATTTCCATAAGCCAGGCATGATGGCTGTCCAGGCAAGGTAGCTGTCCTGGCTAATTTTATGTCAACTTGAAACAAGCGAAAGTCATCTGAGGAGGGAACCTCAGTTGAAAAAAAGTGCCTCCATAAGATCAGGCTGTAGGCAGGCAGGCCTGTAGGACATTTTTAATTAGTGATTGATGAGAGAGGGCCCAGTCCACTGTGGGTAGGGACACCCCTGGGCTGGTGGTCCTGGGTTCTATAGGAAAGCAGGCTGAGCAGGCCATGAGGAGCAAACCAGAAAGCAGCACCCCTCCACGGCCTCTGCATCAGCTCCTGCCTCCAGGTTCCTGCCCCTTTTGAGTTCCTGTTTGACTCCCTCAATGGATTGTGATTCAGAATAGTGAGCCAAATAAATCATTTCCTCTCCAAGTTGCTTTTGGTCATGGTGTTTCATCATAGCTGTAGAAAAATAACTGTGGCACACACTTAAATAGTCTCAGTATTTAGGAGGTAGAGTCAGCAGGACCAGAAATTCAAGGTGGTAAATGGCTACTTAACAAATTAGAGGTCCGGAAATAGAAGACCCTGTATAAACAAATAAGCAGTATGTTAAATATCTGATTTAAGTCTTCTGTCTAGAAATTCCATAAACATTGCAAGAGAATTGACCATACATTTTGATCATATTCATTTGTCCCTTATCCTCTCTTGTGTCACCCCATTTGTCTTAGGTTAACTATTGCTGTGGTAAAAACACATGACCAAAGAAACAGGGAGGAAGGGGTTTATTCAGCTTACACTTCCACATCACAGTTCACCATCAAAGGAAGTCAGGACAGGAACTTAAGCAGGGCAGGGACCTGGAGACAGGAGCTGGTGCTGAGGCCCTGGAGGGATGCTGCTTACTGGCTTGTTCTCCATGCCTTACTCAGCCTGCTTTCTTACAGAACCCAGGACTACCAGCCCAGGGATGGCACCACCCACACTGGGCTGGGCCCTCCTCCATCAATCACTAATTAAGACGATGATCTACAGGCTTGCCTATAGCCCAACCTTAGAGAGGCATTTTCTCAATTGAGGCTCACTCCTCTCCAATGGCTCTAGCTTTGTCAAGTTAATATAAAACTAACTAGCACACTATCCCACGAATCCCCTTCCGAGCTGGTTGCCCTTCTACTTTTCTGTATTTCTGTCCATGGTTCTATGAGCTTCATTAGGGCAGTTTAAGGGAACATGAGCATCTTACCGATGACTTCACCACTGAAGAAACACACCTTTCCTTTCTTCCCATCAATTTTTAACTACCTGGAAAGTCCTCGGAGAGGAGGGAGATCCATGAGGCCCTCCCCTATGTTGTTCTTAACATTTTTAATAGTGATGCATCTTAGCACAGTACTTTTTTGTTTTTCGAGACAGGGTTTCTCCATGTAATAGTCCTGGCTATCCTGGAACTCAACTCTGTAGACTTGGCCTCAGACTCACAGAGATCCACCTGCCTTTGCCTCCCGAATGCTGGGATTAAAGGTGTGTGCCGTGACCACCACCCAGCTAGTACAGTACTTTTAAAAAACGGACTTATTTGTTCTTATTCTTTGTGTATGAGTATTTTTGCTCTCATGTATGCATGTATACTGTGAGCTTGCTTGGTAGCCCCAGTGGCCAAAAAAGAGCACTAAATCACCTGAAACTGGAGTTATGGACAGCTATGAGCCACTGTGTAGGAGCTGGGAACAAAAACAAGGGCTTTTAGTCACAGAGGCATCTCTCCAACCCTCTAATGCAAATACTTCTGGAAAGCGATTTAGTAGTATTGATGATGAGCCACAAAATACTCACCAAAAAGAGTCTAGCCACTGTGAAAGCCAGTTTGTTGGGTTTTTTTTCCTGCAAAATTAATCATCAGTCATACAAATCAACAGGTGAACTCCTTCCAGAGAAATGAAAGTTTGTACTTACACAAAATGTTGCACTTTGTTCACAGCAACTTTATTCATAATATCCACAAAGTAAACAATCCAGATGTTTTTCAAAGGACAGGCTCAGGCTAAATAAATCATAGATATTCAGCAGAAAAGGGAACAAGCTAATGATACATACCACTTGGATAATAGCCACAGAATTATGGGGATAAAAAAGTAGCCACAAAAACTAAGCTAACTCTAAAGGATGGCAGCATTCCTTTAAGGATAGCATGGCGAGGCAGAGGCAGACAGATCTCTGTGAGTTGGAAGTCAAACCTTGTCTCTACAGTGAGCTCAAAGTTAACCAGGGGTACATAGTAAGACCCGTCTCAACAACAACAACAAAGCAAGTCACATACTGTATGATTCCATTTCTAGAATATTTTTTGAAATAACACAATTATAGAAATGAAGAATAGCTGGGCAGGAGTGGCACACACCTTTAATCCCAGCACTTGGCAGAGAGAGGCAGGCAGATCTCTGAATTAGAGGCCAGCCTGGTCTACAGAGCAAGTTCCAGGACAGTCAGGGATACACAGAGAAACCCTGTCTAGAAAAATCAAAAGACAAAAAAATGGAGACCAGATTAGTGGTGGGAGGAGTGGGGGCAGAGAAGGCTCATCAGTAAAAGAGGTTGTATCTAAAAGGGCAGCTACAGGGATACCTGTATGTTGAAAATATCCCTGGGCGGTGGTGGCACACGCCTTTAATCCCAGCACTCAGGAGGCAGAGGCAGACCGATTTCTGTGAGTTCGTAGGCCAGCCTGGTCTACAAGTACTAGTGCCAGGACAGGCTCCAAAGCTACAGCAAAACCTTGTCTCAAAAAACAACAACAAACAAACAAACAAACAAAAGGAATAAAATGTCTTGTACTGTGACTATAAAAATGTCAATATTCTGGTTTTGAGGTAAGTGCTATTGAGGGGAACAAAGGAAACCAAACTTGGGCTCTCTCTGCTGCATCATTGTCATCATCAATCATAATCACCATCATATAAAACAGGATCTCATTTTGTAGTCCTAGCTGGACTGAACTCACAGGGACCTGCCTGCTTTTGCCTCCCAAGTGCTGGGTTTACAGGCATGCACCAACATGCCTGGCTCTCCAAATCATTTATTCTTTCCTTTTTTTTAATAACTGCATATGTATTACCTCAAAACTTACTTTTAAAACATACATCTCTTTCCTAGGTATATAATCTAAAAGAAAATTAACAAAAAGTGGAATGTATCAAATGTACACTACAGTTATTTACAAGGAAGTACCCATATAAATGAGGTGCCCAATCAGGAAATAAAGTAATTTGACACCAACAAAGGATACAGTATTGTGGCACAATATGACAATACCTCACAAATATTATAATACTGGCAGTTTATGGAATTCTAGCAGGAAGTTTCCTTCCCTAGAACTACATAACATTGCTACAGTTTTTATTCGTATTGGGGGTTGGTAGGGTGTAACATTAAAGAACATTTTTCTTCAGATTAAATTACAACCATCCCTTACCATAAAAGTTTTTTCAGCTTGGATTGGTGGTTTTTGTTTTTCGAGACAGGGTTTCTCTGTAGCTTTGGAGCCTTGTCCTAGAACTAGCTCTTGTAGACTAGACTGGCCTCGAACTCATGAAGAGATCCGCCTGCCTCTGCCTCCCGAGTGCTGGGATTAAAGGTGCGTGCGCCACCACCTGTAAATCTCAGCACTGAGGGGTCAAAGAGACAGGATTTCTGAGTTCGAGACCAGCCTGGTCTACTTAAAGTCCAGATTAGTTAGGGTTACACAGTAGGGTCGTTTTAAAATGAGCGAACAACCCCCCTCCTCCGAAAGTAACAACACCTCCCACTTGAAAAGCAAACTACGGTTCCAGACTTCCCAGACTTTGACCAAGCAGTCATGAGAAGAGCTGCTGGCTGCTCTGCCCAGCTGAGTTAAGGGTGACACACCCCAGGACCCACGGGACGGCAAGAGAAGGCGCTGGCGAGCAAAGGACAAGGCCCTGAGGTACAGTGACAACTCCAAGGTCAACGCAGAGAAGCTGCAGGCAGCCTCGGCCCGAGGTTACTCCCTGTGTCCCCAGCCCCATCCCGACCGGCGACCCCGTGGCTCCCAGAGGCTACGCAGTGGGGACTCCACACACAGCAGGTAGGCGACCTTGGAGCATCACCACGGACCCTGAGGACCACGCCTCCTCTCCGTGCCAGGGGTCCAGACACGCCCCCACGAGTCCCGTCCCGGCTTAGCTCACATTCCACCCCTTTATCCTTTTTTTCGCCCTCTCAACCCAGCTTTTCCCGACTCCGGGAAGAACCGGGAAGAGAAGGCGGAGGGCAGCGAGGCGCCGTCGGATAAATACTATGGTCCGGTCCCGCCCCTTTGATGTCACTTCCGCCCCAGGGCAAGATGGCGGCGCCCGGTCCCTGCCACGCAGACTTCCGCCTGGCGGGGAGAGCAGGTGCCCGTGGCGGGTCGTGTCGGAGGTGAGGTCGTGACACTGGGCGTGGAGCCTCAGCACAGGTGCGTCAGACGGTTCCGGGAAGAGGGCATGTGGCGAGTTCAAAGCTAGAGGTGGGGCGCCCCGGGGAGCCTCGCCACGTGGGACCGGGAGGAGCTGAGGCGCAGCGAGAGCGACGCACGGACGGGGGGCGGGAGGCCACATGAGTGGGGTTCCGCCCAGGGTCCGCGCGTCCCTCCCTTGGAGTCACTTGGTTGCCTGTTTTCCTCCAGGCACCATGTCGGAAGGAAACGCCGCTGGCGAGCCCAGCAATCCTGGAGGGCCGCGACCCCTTCTCTCGGGGGGTCGGGGGCTGATCGGCCGGCGACCCGCACCCCCGCTTACGCCTGGCCGCCTTCCCTCCATCCGCTCCCGGGACCTCACCCTTGGCGGAGTCAAGAAGGTACCTGCGAGCTTGTTTGCACAGAAACCCAAATACCTTGAGTTCCAGGCCGTAGGGATGCAACTCCTGATGTTCTTGTAGGGCCTACAGTGTCCCTGATGGCATGTCAACCTCTAGGGAGACCTTCAAGTCTAGGTCCTGGTACAAGATACTGAGATGGCTTCACATGGCAATTAAAAGGCAGAGAGCCTAGTTAATCCAGGATGTTAAAAGTGCTTCCTATATTTTGGACAACTTTAGAAATACCGTGAAAGTCAGGCAGCCGTGAGCTTTACTAAGTTTTGAGTGTTCAGAACTCTGGATGCCAATATCGAAACTAATGATCTGGTATGTGATGACTTGAAGGCTTGACCTTAGCGGCTCTGTATCCTCTTCCATTATGTATATAAGTGAGCTATAATGTGTAGCTCTGAAAGGAAAGAGCAGAATGACCCAAGAATAAAGCTACTGAGCTTTGCCTTGGGTACTTCTGGTAATAGTCTACTCATGACATCCGTCTGTGAATGCTGACTGATCTGTCGTGCTAAGCCTTCCCAGGATTGTTTCCCTGTGAAACTGACTGGTCCATATAGCACTTTGAAATGCTGTTGTATTCTCCTTTCCAGAAAACCTTCACCCCCAATATCATCAGTCGGAAGATCAAAGAAGAGTAAGTAAGCCTCATGAACGCTTATCCTGTGTGTTGCTGTGGGCTGGGGGAAGCAATTAGGTGTGTGGCTCAGAAATTGTAATTTTTTGGTAGCTTTAGAGCCTGTCCTGGAACTAGCTCTTGTAGACCAGGCTGGACTCGAACTCACAGAGATCCGCCTGCCTCTGCCTCCCGAGTGCTGGGATTAAAGGCGTGCGCCACCACCGCCCGGCCAGAAATTGTAATTTACACCATTAGCTTATTCACTAATGGAGACAGGGTCTCTGTGCATATCCTGGAAATCACTCTGCAGACCAGAGATCCGCTTGCCTCTGCCTCCTGAGTGCTGGGATTAAGGTGTGCACCACCATGCCTGGCTCTAAGGCACTTTGTATTAGAGGTTTTTATCCTTTTTTTTTTTTTTTTAAATTGTAATAAATAGCGGAGATAATCAACTTATAGAGAGGGAAATTTTATTTTGGACCTCCAAGTTTCGTGGATTTTAGTCCATGATCAGGTGGTTCTTTCGCTTTTGCGTCTGTGGTGTGGCAGTGAACACGTGACAGCACCTGAGGGAAGAAAGAAGTGGAGGAAAGGAGAGGGGAACTTCAGGGGCTGGACAGCCATCCAGGAGGTTCCAGCTCTTCTTAGTTTGAGCCACCTTCTAGTACTGCTAAGGTGGGGCTGGACTCTTCGCGCCTGTCCTTACCTTCCTCTCTGTCCCAGCCTTTCTGCGTCCGGGGATGGAAAACAAGACCCCACATTTTTAACAAGGAGGTAAAGGGAATGAAAGGCTCTGCCGTGTGAGCGAAGTCAAAGCACTAGCAAAGGATTGGGTTCCGCTTCTCCTGACGTTGTAGGAAATGGGGTGGGCAAAGGGGGTAGTTTTCTGTGACAGACCCTTTTATCTGTTGTCCTTTCCAGGCCAAAGGAAGAAGTAGCCATGAAGAAGGAAAAGCGTGAACGGGATAGAGACCGCCAGCGGGAGGGTCATGGACGGGGACGTGGCCGCCCAGAAGTGATCCAGTCCCATTCTATCTTTGAGCAGGGCCCTGCAGAGATGATGAAGAAAAAAGGTACCCAGAAGGGATCCATTCTAGATTTCAGTTCAAACTGCCTGAGAAGGCAGAGCAGTGGAATTCTCCATCCCAGTTTGGTTTTCCTTGCTGTCTCTGTCTTCCTTATTTATCCCTAGTGAACAGAATGATTTTCCACAGGGAACTGGGATAAGACAGTGGATATGTCAGACATGGGCCCTTCCCATATCATCAACATCAAAAAAGAGAAGAGAGAAACAGACGAAGAGACCAAGCAGATCCTGCGCATGCTGGAGAAGGATGATGTAGGTACCAGGAGCCTGGGGCACAGGTGTAACAGGCTCTCCTGGACAGTCAGCTCCCAAATCATGACACGGATGGATACTAGGCTTATCCCATTAGCTCTTAAAGCCACCCTCCCCGGTTTCTCTGTGTAACACTGGCTGTCCTGGAACTCACTCTGTAGACCAGACTGGCCTCAAGCTCACAGAGATCTGCCTGCCTCTGCCTCCTGAGTGCTGGGATTACAGGTGTGCCACCTCTGCCCAGCTAGCTCTTATAACTTACATTAACCTGTTTCTCTTTATCTACATTTTGCCTTGAGCCTTGTTACCTTTTTTCCATTCTGTATGTCCTACTTTTCCTCGCTGGCATCTTCCTCTCTTTCTCCCTCATTCTCTTCAATCCTAAGCCTAGATTCCTCCTCCTACTTATTCTTTCTACCTACCAATCCTGCCTGTCTCTCTACTGCCTAGCTATTGGCCATTCAGTTTTTTCTCTGCTCCCCTCCCCGCTTCTCCCCTCCCCCCTTCAATCCTTACCTGAGGTCCCCATGCTCCCAATTTACTCAGGAGATCTTGTCTTTTTCTACTTTCTACTTCCCATGTAGATTAGATCTATGTAAATGTCTCTTAGTGTCCGCATTGTTGTCTAAGTTTTTTGGGTTTGTGGTTTGTAGGCTGGCTTTCTTTGCTTTATGTTTAAAAACCACCTGTGAGTGAGTACATGTGATAATTGTCTTTCTATGTCTGGGTTACCTCACTCAAAATAGTGTTTTCTAGTTCCATCCATTTTCCTGCAAAATTCAAGCTGTCGTTATTTTTTTCTGCTGTGTAGTACTCCATTGTGTAAATGTACCACATTTTCCTTATCCATTCTTCGGTCGAGGGGCATTTAGGTTGTTTCCAGGTTCTGGCCATGACAAACAAAGCTGCTATGAACATAGCTGAGCACATGTCCTTGTGGCACGATTGAGCATCCTTTGGATATATACCCAAAAGTGGTATTACTGGGTCTTGAGGAAGGTTGTTTCCTAATTTTCTGAGAAATCGCCACACCGGCATCCAAAGGGGTTGTACCAGCTTGCATTCCCACCAGCAATGCAGAAGTGTTCCCTTTTCCCCACATCCTCTCCAGCATAAGTTG